>JAKSZP010007058.1:0-69651 GCA_022478985.1 Massospora cicadina | reverse complement strand
TTATTCCCTTGAGACCCAAAAGACTAATTGGAAATACGCACACTACCCTCTGCTGCAGCCTCATATCCGTTCCCATGTGTGGCGCTGCCTGAGGCGGGTGTATCATACAGCTGAGCGCTCTAACGCTTTGCACTCATCCTGCGCCGTGTGTGGCCAGTATGGAACGCTGTTTACTGCCTGGAGAAGTGTTCTACCTCTAAAGCGATATGGCGTGAGGTGCAACGTCTGCTTTTCCAGGATCAGTCACATCCCTTCAGTTTGTCTAAAGATATGTTTGCTCTATCTATGGTCTCCCATCTCCCACCCTCCTCCGTGCTCTGGTGATCACAATCGCCATGTGGACTATCAACACGATTGTCTTGGATGCCATCACAGGCTCCACCCCCACCCTCCCAGAAGCTGTACACAGATTCCGGTCCCATTTGGTGGACCACTTTCAAGCATGGATGTTTGGGTACCTCCCACCGCGTCGCTGTCAGCTGGTCTCCTCCTGGTTCCCAGTTTGGTTCATCAACTCGGAACCTTTCCTCCACACGTGTTCAATCGTGGTTACGGCACCTTTACACGTTCCCTCCTCCTCCCCATAGTGGCGTTCCCGCTGGCAACAAGAGATAGCATCGCTTCTCTGGGGTGCCTCCCCCAGTACTAAGTTTATCTGTCCTGAGTCATATTCAGAAGTGTCCGTCCCCTGGTTGGCCTTCCCCATAATAAACATCCCAATATAGAGTCATTAGGTTGGTTAAGAACTTGCACTATGGGACATCCACTGGGCACAAACACACCAGAATAGATGGTCAGTCTTTTTTAAGTAAGATTGCATCATGGCATCTATAGCGATGCATCCCATGTTATTGTTGCATTCTGGATCATTAGATGCGACATAATGTGCCCTAAAATTTTTGTGGGACATGGTACACTCATCATTAACAATCATCATAAAATCTTGCATAACCTTGGCCTTTCCTGAGTTTCTTGAAATGATGTATATTGAAGTCTCCACAGTTCATTTTTAGTAGTAACTTGTGGACTGAGTGAGCTGTCCACCCTCCTGTCAAGAGTTTTAAAGCAATGCGGACTAAGAAACAGCAAGGCAATCTCATCTCCCTGTCACACTTTTAGCAAAAAAGGATCAATAAAAAAAGAATTTCTGGTACTACCTGAAGCATCTAAAAAGAATATGCCACCGCACCTGTCAGTAAGACAGCATGTTAAAAACAGACTGGCCTGCCATTTAAGGACCGAAGCACCCAAATGGTAAGCCTGAATGCCAGTGGCAATGCTACTTGCACAATTATTATGAAACCAGGAAGGAAATTCATCACCAAGCACCCATGAGCTATAGTCATATATAAGAACCTAGCAATGTATAAGGTGAACATGGCCGCGGGCCCTGTGGGTTTTTAAAATATAGGTGGAGATGGAGGTTTAGATTTAAACATAATAAAAAATGGAATTGGGCAGAGGGAATTTATTGAAAAGTTAAATAAAGAGACTGACTAACAATTTCCTCAGTGCAATATGACTGACTAATTAGTGTTCAGTTTGGTAGCTTGTCAAAGCAGGGATTGGGGACCTCAAATTTCGACCTAACCCAGCAAATTTTAAATGTAGGGGGAAATTTAGACTTCAATCTGAACTGTCATAGAGGGAATCAATGGCAGGCTGAGTTGCTATCGGTTTGACCGCGAATGCCTGATCTGAGGTTTTACTGCATTTGCAACAGTTAGCGTGAAGGTGCCTGGCCTGATGGGCAATGAAAATTCCCCAGGTCCACCCCATATAGGGGCTGTCCCAACGGGTCAGAAATGGGTTTAGGATGAACAACCCGCCCATGCCTGGTCGCTGGAGCTTTTGTTCAGCCAAATGGATACCATCAATAACAAATCCCAATTTTTTGTGATAAGGGTTTTAAATTATCAGAAACAGTATCTGATGGTGACACATGCCCATCAGGGATTGTCCCCAATGAATTAAAAAGGTTGTTTAGAGTCAGCAATCATACTGCCCAATAACTCGATGCCTGTAAGTCCTGGGGAACGTCCTCTGGGCGTTGATTGGGCCATTTTTCCGTTCTCAAGCAAGAAGGCACCAAAGAGGATGGCTGTACCCCTTGTTACTCAGTGCGATCTCACTCACATGGTAGATGAGCGCTGGGTAACACCTCTCCCGCTTTGGATCCTGCTTCCAGTACCCACACTCACCTCAGCAGAACTGCTACAGGGAATCAGTGAAATCTGCACTAAGATCGCTGAGATGAAATCAATTGGAACTAGTTCAAGTGGCAATCAGCCCAATGCTTGGATTTCAAACTTTTAAAAAGGTATGAAGACCAATCTATTGGCTGGAATGCCCAACAGTTGCAATTTGGTTAACATGACAATTGAAAAAGTCAACCCCTCCCAAAATTGTCAGGGATTATCCTTAAAGGGCAGGCAACAGCATTGGACACCATTGACAAGAGTCTGAAGCTCCCTGATGGCAAAATGGGCATTGCGCCTGATGCATTGCTACTGAATGAACAAATGGCCCAGCGACTGAGCATGGGCGGGTTGGACGTCCCAAACCCGTTCCCAACCAAATGGGCCCACCCCTATGTGGGGTGGCCTTGGGGGATTCCTGCTGCTCATCCAGCTAAATGCTGTTGCGCCAACCATCAGAAATGCAGTTGAGCCTTGGTTCAGACATTTGAGGTTGAACCAACAGTGACTCAGCCTGCCACCAAATCTTCGATTTCAGTTCACAGTTAAATTATCTGTTCCCCATTCACAAACAATTCGCCAGTTAGGTTGAACTTGCAGGACCTGATCCCGGCTTGTTTCCCCTCTAAATTGACTAATATATAATCAGTTGCATCGCACTGAGAAAATTGTTGGTCAATTTTTTCTTCCTTAAATTTTCCATTAAAAACCTTCCCCAAGAATTTAGTTTTTATATGTTGAAAATTAAACCGCCTTTTCCTCTTGCATTCTCATACACCTCAGGGTTAACGGCCATGTTTGTCTGGTATTTCATTTTGTGCCTGTATGAAATTCTGGCTCACCAGCAGATATTGGTGGAACTCCTTTCCAGTTTCATATTAGTCATACCAGCAGAAGTGCCTTGGGCATTCTAGTTTACCGTTTGGGTGCTCTGGCATCTTGGCTGGCAGGCCAGTCTAATTCTTACTTGCTGTTCGCCTGACAATGCCAATGGCAATTTTGACTGAGATTTTGCTACTTGTCCCCTTCCAGCTATTAGTTGCACACCTTTTAGAGTTTTCCTATAGAATTTGGACATTTCAACTTCATTTTTGAGGATTTTGCACCATTGGATTTCTTAATTTCCATCCAACTTGTGGGGATGATGGTTTCAATGAATTCTGCACATATTTTCTCTATTTGGCGAACTAACTTGGCGGAGCAAACGCATGAACAGGGGGAGTAACCTTCAGAGGGAGAGCTGTTACCCAGCGCTCATCTACCACATGGGTGAGGTCGCCCTGTGTGACATGAGGTACAGCTGCCCTCTTTGGACCCTTTTTATTAGTAAATGGTAAAATCGCCTGGTCCACGCAGAGGAAACATTCCCCTGGACTTACATTACCCTTTCCTTTTGCCAAAGGAGGGGTGCCTCCACCAGTAAACTGAGTGAGACCTACATTTTTGTACGCCTTGGGCAGCTTAATTGCCATTAAAGCTGAAACTTTTGCAGAGGGATGGGGAGCATCAGGATGGGACATGTAGAAAGCCTCAACCAGTTCCATGCAGGTTGCGCAATTTTGGGCCTTGATACAGCTATTCTCATAGGCTTGGTACCCTTCCAAGCAATGAGATAATGAACTGACCTCCGAGATATGAGGGATGCTAAAATGCCCTCCACTCCGGCCTCCTCTGCATCCTCAATCACTATCAGCTCAGGATCTGAGGGTAGTTCCTTGAATGAGGACAGCAGAGATACATGGAAGACTGGATATTGCTTTCAGTGAGATGGCAACTTTAACTCAAAAGCACCATTACACAAATCTTCCTCTACCAAGTGAGGACCTGAACGCTTGATTTCAAACTTCTGGGAGTGTACCTGCATCCTCAAATGGTGCATATTGAGCATGACATAAACTATTACATCATCATGGGCAGGAAGCCGCTTCCAATCTGTGAATTGCTTATAGTCACTGATAGCCTTAGTAAGATGCTCCCACACCAAGGACTGGGTAGACCAAATGTGCTCTGCATGATCTGCAGCATCTGGGACCTCTGGCCACAGACAAGGACCTACTGAAAATGAGGGGTTATACCCCTAAGGTCGCTTCATATGAGGAAAATCCCATAGAGGATGCGTTCCATTATTATAAGTGAATTGAGCAAGAGGAAGGTCATTGGCCCAGGTATCCTGAATGGCTGCAGCAAAGCTATGCAAGTACTGTTCCAAGATTTGATTAGACCACTCAGTTTGTCCATTGGGCTGCGGGTGATATGCTGTAGATTGACAAGGTGTAATTTTTAAATTAGTAAAGATCATTCCAGAAAATGCGCTGGAAACTGGAGCCCACGGTTGCTGATAATCTCCTGCATGAGACCAAACATATAAAACACATGGCGCACAAAGAGACGGCTTTTTCTGAAGAAATGGTGGAAGAGCATGGGATAAATAGGGCAAATTTTGTAAGCTGATCAACCGCCGCCATCACCACAGTAAACCTGTTAGAACAGGGAAGTATGGTAATAAAATCCATGGACACCAATGTCCATGGAACCTCGGCAGGTTGTAACAGGTGAAAGAGACCATTCTTTTAGCACTAGTTGGTCCCAACCTAAAGAGGAGATGTACCAATTTTTTTTTTTATTTAATCACGCCTGAGCTCCTAAGAGCTTGAGGCGAAGGCAGGGGTAAGCGGAGGTGTCAATAAAGGGTGGTGAAAACTTTAACAGAGCCAGGTGTCCACTTGAACTGACCTATTGGCCGCTGGCGACATGGTAAATACTCTCAGAGACATCTCAAAATGAACCTGAAAGTGAGTGATCATATGGGGCAGCGTCCACAGAGTGTAGTCAAAAGCGGCGCGAAGATATGAATTATGAATAGTCCATATCACTGCACCAAATGCCAGGACCCTTAATGATTGTAGCAATTGGAGAGTGAGAGTTTGAACATGAAGTCCTGAAATGGGTGCGCTACCCAGGGTTATGCTCGAAGGAGTTCGCGGACCTTGCTCCAGAAAGGGGCTATGAGGGAGCAAGTAAAGAAGTGGTGGAGGTGGGTGTCTGTCAGCTCTGCACATCATGGGCAACCCTTGTGCTGGAAGGTGGGACCAGTTCGATCCCCTGTCCTGTATGAGCAGTGTAGAACACGCCACAGTGTATTTGACACTTTTGCTGAGAGAACAGGATGTGTAAATTCCTTCCAGAGCTCCTTGAGATCACATTCCACAGCGGGGGGTAAAAGTTCCAGGAGACGAGGCCGCATAGGGGGTCTGTCCAAAGGGTGAAAATGGGAGATAACAATCATCCCATTTTGGACCAGGAAGTGATGCCGGGGGCTGATCCCAGGGCCACTCCTTTTATAATGGAAGGCGTGGTACACCCGTACTCCTGCCCTCTTAAGTGCAAGGAGAGCCTGATTCCAGTAAAAACTTGATGAAGGTTTGAGGCGGTGGCCTGGATGGTTTATTAGCCACTCTCCCACATCTGTAGGTGAGGTTCATGGAAGCCCTAGAGAGGCTGCTAAACCCTAGAGTAAGGCTGGAGCCCATTGCGGCATTGGAGCCATATCCCAGCAAATGATGGGCTTAAGGAACCCCGTCAGGATTGAAGTGGCATGAGACCTAGTGTCCAAAAGACCTAGGCCCCCTCACTGCAGGGTCGGGATATTGTGGTCAGAGATGTGTGTGGGTGGTTGGATCCCCATATCCAACAGCGAAGTGTCACATTTAAACTCGTTTAGAAACTGTCCGTGGAGGGGCAGACATGAGCGAGAAACCATAGCTTTGATAAAGAAAAACATTCGCCATCAGGGCGCGTCCCTGGGGAGTGATACGCTGGCAGCTTCAGATAGCTACACGAGAGTATATTACATTAAGCAAGCGGTCATCATTATCCTTGATTGCAACCCCTTGTGGTGTGGTAAGGACACCTAGAAGCCAAAAGGTGTCCCGGGTAGGTTCCAAACCAAAAGGCGGAGGAAAAGATGGGGTACCAACTTGCACTATAACGGTTTTAGAAGTATTAATTTTTGCATTGGACGCCTTGGAGTAGCAATCCAGGGCCTCCATGGCCAGGTCTAGGTCCTTCTTACATCCAACTGCCACTGCTGTGTCATCAGCAAAGGCTATGGTGCAGGTGGGGGGGGGTTTCCCAGGAACCTGAATACCCACCAGTCGTTCCTGGAGTAGGTCCAGAAGAGGATCCAAAGCTATGTTGAACAAGATTGGGCTCAGTGGATCCCCTTGCCGGAGACCTTGTTCAACCATAACCGCTGCTGTAAAGCCTGTTGGGGACAGTACCTTAATGTGAAGCTGGGCGTAAAGAGCTGATAGCCATGTAATAGCTTGTGGTGGGATGTGGAGGCCGGTTAGGGAGGCGTCCAGATACTTCCAATTTACTCAATCATATGCTTTTTCCATATCCAGAAGCGCCACAAAACCATGTGTTTGAGATGAGTTAGCTGACAAGGTTGCCAAAAGCTCATTGTAATTGTTCCAAAGCGACCTCCCTGGGATAAAGCCATGTTGAGCTGCGTTGAGGCGTGGTGCTGACCACTTAGTCATGCGGTTTTCTAGAAGCTTAGTAAGTAGTTTATGGTCCGTGTTCAATAGTGATATTGGTCGCCAGTCTGCAAGGTCCTCTCGGCTTGCTTTCTTATGGATAAGGGTCATAATTGCTCCTCTTGAGTCAGGAAGTACTCCCCCTTCTGCCAAGAGGGTCAAGAAGAGGGGCTGGAGGGCCTTTGTCACTATGACGGGATCCATTAGATACACCTCAAATGGGATACCATCTGGGCCTGGGGCCTTCAGATGTGGGCTGTGGAGTAGAATGTACATTACTTCTTGCTGTGTAATTGGTGCAAGAAGTTCTTCATCCGCCAAATAATTAACCATAAGTTCCGAGCCCCTTCAAAAAATTCATGAACATCTGCTGGGCTTACCCAGGAAGCCTTGAAGAGGGCTGAATAGTAACGGTGGATCTCGTTGGTGATCTCCTCCTTATTTGTTGTGACAGTGGTCCCCACCCTCAGGGTTGCAATCTCCTGATCCTTTGAGCGGGCTTTCTGCTTCTGGTAAAAGAAACAGGTGGGCCGTTCACACTGGGTGTAGTAATGTGACGAGGTGAAGTTTGCTGCACGTTCTTGCTCAGTAAGTTCCTGTGGTTTGTCTCGTGGGTCAATTCCCAAGCCTCCAACCATTTAGAGGAAGGCACTGGGCGGCAATTCCTTTCAAGGTGTCTTATTCTAGCTTCAGCACGTCTGACTTTAGCCTGGGCCGCTGTCATTAGAGCCTTAGCACAATTGTAGGCTACCTTTAGGATCCTTGCTTTTGTATCAGCCCATTTTTCTTGTAAAGTTTGCAAATGAGGTGAGGCCAGGTGCTCTGGATCACAAATGGCTGCATTTATCTTCTCTCTTGCAAACTGATTGTTCAAGAGCCCTGTAGCAATCCTTGGATAATATCTTCTTGATGGTCTGAGGATTGTTGTCAGGATCACCGTGAGGGATCTGTGAACACTTATAGTGTTATCTCGGGTTTTGGGAGAGGACATTCGACTAACCAGCAATGGGCCCACTAGGGCCATATCATCCGGGAAGCTGATGTGAATCTCTGACCTGCACCTTGGATCCGAGACATACACCCAAGTCCAAATGCTGAGGGGGGAGGGCATCCATGAAACCACTTGACCTGAGGAAATTTTGAAGCTGAGCTGTACCTCATCTGTCTTGTGTGGCAGGAGGAAAGGTGTCATGCACCTAACTTAATATGTGTTTGAAATCCCCCATCAGCACTGTATTGCCTGGGAGCTGTAGTAGAGCAAGTTCTTCCAAAAAGCAGTACTGCTCTTGACCTGCATTTGGCAGGTATATGTCTGCAACAAAGAAGGAGAACTCAGGGGTTGATAATTTAGCCAATATAAGGTGATCATCAAGGTGTTTCAAAAATTGATGGGTTTTCACCCAGGGGTTGAGGATAATAAGGGCCACATAGTGTGTCCAACAGGAGTTACCTCCAAATTGGTTATTCCATGTTACAAAATCAGAGGGGGGGACATGGGGCTCCTGGATGGCTGCAATATCTATGCGAGTTGACCTGAAGTTTTGGATGAGGCGGGCTCTCCACTTGTAATCCTGCAGCCCATTAGAGTTAATGGACTGCAGGGTCAGGATGCCCCTTTGGGGCCTCATAGCTGTCCCCCTCCATATCCTGGGGGGTTACCGGAGCTTCCACCTGAATCTGTAAGGCTGCTCATTTTTAGTCCTTGAGCTTGACTCTTTGCAGCAATCCGTGCTGATCGATGAGGAGGATGATTATCCTGAGTTGATGATGCTGAGGAGCCTGTAAGCCAGCCCAAGATACTTTCCCCGCTGCTTTGCACAGGAGTATCTTGAGGGTGCTCCATAGACTCCTACATTTGTGCGTTATCTGATGTATCAGAGTCCAGAGTCACCTCCTTCAGTACTGAGAATGGCGTCTGAGTTGCAATACCCGTAGATGGTGGGGGCAGCAATGATTTGGTGCCTTTACCCTGACTTGGGGTACTCCATACCTGTTCCACACTTAGGGTATTTTGTATTACTAAATTCGTTTTAGATGCCACCCCTGGGCTGGCTTCCTCTATGTTAGCTTAATGAGAAGCAGATTTGCGCTTATTTTAGGCTGGTGAAGGGTTTGGCACTTTAGAAGGGGTTCCCATAGGGAGAGGGTTTTACGCACTAAGGGAATAAAGTTGTGCTACTGGCTGTGCCCTCAACTGCTACACGAAGGGCAGAGGGGTGAGATCCTGTACGGGCACCCAGTGGGTTGGTTGTGGGGTTGCCGCTGCTGCTATATGGGAGCGTTTCTTACCTGTCTCAGGGACTTGGCTACTAGATGAGAGAACTTGTTTACTAGCAGTACAACTATTATATAGGTGGCCAAAGCATTACACCATGAGTAACATGGTCGTGCCTGGTCTGGATCAACAAAGAAGATTTTAGAACAGGATCCAATGACTGCAACACGTGGGATAACCTCCATGTTGCGGACCACCATTGGGTTGGGGATTAATGATGCCCTAGCAATATGAACCCTCTGGGTTGGGGCATAATAGGCTGGTGCGCACAGATCTACTGATAGAACTGACCCAAATTCCATCAATCCTCGAGGAAGCGCAAGCTTAAGGGATCTTGGGTCCACTGTAGTTTGAAGATTTGAGAAAGTTACCCAGAAAATTTTCTCAAAGTTAGATCTAGTTCTCAGCACACGAAGAGAGCCATGCAGAATCTCAATTGTAACTGAGGATGCCCGATCTGCATCTTCTGCAGTTGTAAACCTTACATCAATATAGTGGCTTTCCACCACTTCATGAATAGTGGTGTTAACTGGAAAAGCTCTTTCTATGGCTTCAAAATAACTAAAATAATCCCGTGCATAAAACTCAACAGGATTATGCCCATAAGGGACTCTAACTGCATGAGCAAGAGTGGACTTAGGGAGCGCACGTTGTGAGTGAGTTTATGCCCATCTTTTCCTCACTCCAGCCACAAAAGCAGCTTCACGAGGGTCAATGGTGGGTGGCGCAGGTACTAGTTTTTTCTGCCCTGCGCCTGAGGCATCCTTCACTAGCTTATTTTTGTTCACATTTAAATTTAAATGTAATTTAGTGGATTCCCCATGGGGGAATACTAGACGGAGGCGCTGGCATTCCTCTGGATTTACGCGCTGGCCCCTGATGGGCCTTCCCAGTAGGTACTTAATTTTTTGCAGGTTGGGTAGGCTTACCTGGTTTGGGTTTATTCCCTGCCAATTGATTGGGTAATTCTGGCTCATCATTAAACCAATATATTACTCCCGCCTTCATCCAACCATCAGCAGATACTGGTAGGGATTTTTAAGCTGGTTGATTGGCTATTTGGCTAGTCCCATTTATATTTTGATGTTGATTTTGATTTTGATAAACATTATTGCTAATTTGATTCACCACTCAGTGTTGATTCAGTTGATGCGCGTTGTTTACCTTCCAAACCATTAAAGTGATGACAAACTGATTCATCAAATACTGTAGATTCAGTTTGGCCGCTTTGGGTAATGTTGGAAGTGAAAAAATGACGACCAACTGATGCAACACTTTCTGACAATTCAGTTTGGGCGCCTAGGCTGATTTCCGAAGTGGAGGCAGTTGGCAAATCCATACAAACCCCATGTGAGATATTGGGAGCTGCAATACTCCCTACTACTGTGGGTAAAACCTTAGATGTGCCTCCAGGGTGGGGCGCACTAATTGGTTGACCCTCAGTCAACACAGAGTTGACTGGGGTAGGCTGTACAGTGGTGGTATCATTTGTGATCCCACCATGGTTTAATAAAAGTTGGTCTGCTTCTACTTTAGCAGCTGCAGCTTGGGAGCAGGTTGTACGGGTTGACGCACAAGTTGGCAACTGAGGGTTCTGTGATTTGAGGTGAGTTTGAGTGAATTCTGAAGCATTGGAGGTGCGTTCAGTGGACTTTACCACCATTATTCGTTAGATTTGTTAAGCTAAATTTCTGGGTGATTGTAATATTCAAATTTTAAAATTTAGCGGTGAAAGAAAGGTTGGTGAAAGAGACCATTCTTTCCTGATTAATCTGGATTGGCCTGTATGCATGTAACACAATTGGTGATCCAAGCTGGTACATCTTTTGGCAAGTCCGCCTAATTATAGGTACACTTAATCAATTCAGTACACCTCTTATTACCCGGATGACTGACATTGGAGGGGTTGTGATGAGCCTAAAACACTTCAGCTCTAAAAAGAGGAGGGACCCACACCCACGACCAAAAATAAATAAGACCCTCTGTCAAGGAATATAGGGAATGTTTATGAGCTGAAAGGGACATAGTTCCAAAAGCTCCACTCCTTTGGGACAGGTCATTCGGGCTGTTGAAACCTGTGAAATAAGAGGCGCATCAAGAGCTAAGTCCAATGATGAGACATGGGAGGGATGATGGATAAGATTTGGGTGGGAAGGACAACAGTAACCAGATCCACCTCATCTGGATCTACAGGGCAATGTGTGGGGTTACGACTTAAGAATTCAGGAAGAGCATTCAACGCTCCTTTCACAAACTCAGATTTGAAGTTAAAGCTACACAAATCCAGGTAGGTACGAGCTTTCCTGTGTGCCAAATTCTCTGTGATTTGCGGAAGTAGAGAAGTGCTTGATGATCCATTTGCACAGTTAGCTCATTTTGAGCACCTTGCAAAAGATACTGCCAGTGGGTCAGGGCCCATGTCACAGCTGATATCTCATTATCATAGATGGCCCAAGACTGCTCCATAGGAGAGAACTTGCAGGAAAAGTAGGTGATGGGGTGCTCTAACCCCTCATACTCCAGAATCCTTAAAGCCGCTCTAACAGATGACGCATTGCAGGATACGGCATAGGGCTTGGAGGGGTCCACATGTTTCAGGATTGAGGGAGACAAGAAACCCCTTATTGATTGACTCAAATGCCTTCTAGCACTCAGTCATCCAATGAAAGGGGACATTCTTACCCATAAGTGGATAAAGTGGGGCGGCTAACTAAGTAAGGCAGTGTAGAACTTTTTTAAAAAATTATAGTGCCCAAGAAGCTTCATAATTGCTTCTGGGCTTTTGAAGTGGGCTACTCACGGATGGCGTCCAACTTGTTAGGTGGAATAGCATACTCATCTTTTAAGATGAGATTGCCTAAAAATGTGAATTTCTCCTGATAAAACTCACATTTTGAAGGCTTAACATATAGCCCTCTTATGTAAGGCCGCCACAACTGCTTCCAAATCTTTTGCATGTTGTTCAGGAGTCAGGGAATGTACTAAGATATCATTAATATAATCTACAGCGCTGGTGAACAGGATATCACCCAACACACTATCAATCATTCTTTGAAATGTGGCCAGTGCATTCTTCACCCTGAAGGGCATTACTTGAAATTGGAAAATACCCTCTTTGTTTGAATAGCGGTAAACCATTTCTGACCTTCCATCACCCAAATTTTAGTAAAGGCATTAACAAGGTCAAGTTTTGAGAACACACACGAATTAGCAATATCTTGACCAATAGTTTTCTCCAATGGCAAAGGGTAAGGATCATGAACTGTGATTTTATCTAGGTGACCATAATCCATGCAGGGATGAAGGGAACCATCAGCTTTCTTGGCAAAAAAGATGGGAGAAGAAACTGGTGATGTCTCTTTGAACAACCACCCTTTCTTAAGAATGTCATCCAACCAAACATCAAGTGCAGCCTCCTCCTCCGCTGTGTGCAGGTACAAAGGGCAGTTAATATATACCACCTGCAAAGTTGATTTAACCCTAGATCAAATTTAGTATGAGGGGAAGATGGTCCGCCTTCTCATAATTGAAGATACTTCGATATCCCATTGATGCTTCAGGAAAATATGACGGAAAGCCTGCAGGGGAAACAAGGGAAGTGATGGAACTGCAACCTTGAGTTTTTGTAAGAGTATCCACTAAGGGAAACTCGCCTTCTATTTAGTCATTAGTAAATAAAAACATATTAAACTCCAGGTGAATTCTAACATGCTGTCGATGCCACCAACCTACCCCCAAGATTACTGGAAACACCAAGTTCGGCATTGTGGAAAAACTTATTGCAAAAGCTAAACTGGTGAACAGAGAAAGGTACTGGGCGTCGAATAGGCATGAGGACTTGGAGGCTGATGAAGTGACCATCACCATAGGACCCAAATCCAGGTCAAGTTTTAAGTGGTTGGCTAGCCCAACACTCATAAAACTACTCACTGCTCCCATGTCCACCAAGGCTTCAAAGGACACGTGGTAAGCTCTGATACTAAATTTCCTTGGCAATAAAAAGTAGGCGAAATTCTCTTTATCGGAAGTTATAGTTGAGTCTGTAGATAGGGAAGAGATGGTACTAAGATTGGGGGAAACCACTAGGCTCACAACAGGAGTAGCTATTTCATAAGTTGGAATGCCAGAATATACTGGCATGGCATGTGGGCCACAGCAACTATTGAGATTGAATTGGAAAAAGATTAGGAGCTGGGATTTGACACCAAGGCCACGTTGTAGGCTCATGAAGATACCATTTTAAGGGAGGGCTTGAACAATTTTAGAGGTACTAGGCTATTATGGCCATATTAGAACTTTCTCACAACTTTATTCAGCTGAGAGAAAAGGACCACTGCTATGCCCATCTCAATGAGAAGGGCAGAAATAGTTAAGAATAATGGTTGGTCAAGTATGTCAGTAAGACAAAAAGTAAATATTAGACTGGCCTGCCAGTTTAAGTGCTGAAGCACCCAAATGGTAAGCCCAAATGCTAGTGGCACTGCTAATTGCACGACTATTATGAAATCAGAAAGGAAATTCATCACTGAGCACCCATGAGCCATAGTCATGTATAAGAACCTAACAACGCACCAGGTGAACACAGCCATGGGACCCATGGGTTTTTAAAATATAGGTGGGAAGGGTGGTTTAGATTTGAACATAGTAAAATTGAAATTGAGTAGAGGGATTTTATTGAAAAGTTAAATAAAGAAAGTGACCAACAATTTCCTCAGTGCAATGTGACTGATTAAATAGTGTTCAATTTGGTAATTTCTACCTAACCCAGAAAATTATAAGGAAGGAGGAAATTTAAAATTCAATCTGAACTGTCATTGAGGGAATCAGTGGCAGGCTGAGTTGCTATCAGTTTAACCACAAACGCCTGATCTGAGGCTATAATGCACATTGTGACAGTTAGTGCAATGGCGCCTGGTCTGATGGGTAATGGGAATTCCCCAGGGCCACCCCACATAGGGGTAGTCCCAACAGGTCAGAAATGGGTTTGGGATGACCAACCCACCTGTGCCCAGTCACTGGAGCTTTTGTTCGGTCAAATGGATACCATCAATCGCCAATCCCAATTTTTGTGATGAGAGTTTTTAAATTATTGGAAACAGTACCTGATGGTGATACATGCCCATTGGGATTGTCCCTGATTATTTTGAGAGGAGTTTAGAGTCAGCAATCAAACTGCCCAATGGCTTAATCCATTAGTTATTCCAACTGAGAACTTGTTATTTGTCCCCTTATGGCTATTAGTTGCACACCCGTTGAACTTTATTCCCATAAAATTTGGACATTTTGACTTTGATTTCGAGGATTTAGCACCATTGGCTTTCTTAAAGTCCATCCAACTTGCGGGGATGATGGTTTTTAATGAATTCTGCACATATTTTTTATTTGGCGAACTAACTTGGTGGAGGCAAGCGCAGGAACAGGGGGAGTAATCTTCAGAGAGAGAGCTGTTACTCAGCGCTCATCCATCACATGGTTGAGGTCGCCCTGTGTGACAAGAGGTACAGCTGCCCTCAATGGACTCTTTTTATTAGGAAATGGGAAAATTGGCCGGTCCACATAGAGGGGACGTTCCCCTGGACTTACACCACTTATTATAATATGCTCTAGAAATCTTGTCAAATGCTTCCTTTTTGATATTGGACCATTTTTAGCTCATTATCCTCTATGTATGCTGTGAGAAAATCCAAGTAATTTTTTCCTTTCTATATCTTTTTTATTGGGAAGGCAGAATTTCTGCTCTGATTTGTCTGAGAAAGTCCAAATCTTCTTAGGCCTAATACTTCCAATGATATAATCATAGCCTCAATGTAAATTTAAGCTTTGTTGAATATGTCCTCATTATAATCAAGATCCATATTCTGCTGTTCAACTTATGCTTGATTCAGAAAAACTTCAGATAAACATCCCTATGGTTCATCCATATTTGCTTTAACATCAAATGGAGTATGTCTGCAGCATAACAGCAAATAGGCTCCACATCATCTTAGGTGATTAGGATACAGCTTCTTCTTTATAAAAACTCTGTCCAGTGATTGTCTTTTTACAGGGAATCCTATAAGCTGGAAGCCAATTTTGAAGTTTCACAGAACTTTCTATCAACTTTTTTTATCTTTTCAAATGATGTTGAACCTCTAAATTCTTTCAGTAGTTATTGCAAATGAAAACATTCAAAGTTTTTGTGTGGATGGTGTAGACCCAGCTATGGGTATTGCTAGACTTAAACCCTTCTTGTTCTGTCACAAGTTCCCCTTGTCTATGTCAGTTCAGTCTTGTTTATTTTATTCTATTCATATTACTTGGGACTTAGTTTTTACAATAGTTTGCACACAAACTCATCTTAGATGCAGATTCTAAAAATACATGTATATCTTTTATTGAAGTGCTAGGGTTTATCCAACTTCATTTTCTGCTGTGAAATAATTTCTGGCCATTTTCTAAGTAGAAACTTAAATTAATTGCTATAGGTTACCACTTGTGGATAAGGAAGCCTATTATTCTCCATACCATTTCATTGGCACATTATATATCTTTTATTTAACTGAGGCAAGCTGACCAGGGGACAGGCATTACTGAAAGAAAGAAATGAATGACATGAAGCCTGAACAGGGTCAACTCCATTGAAGAAAGTTTTTCCACCTCTGGATTGAGACTCAAATTTTTCTGTTACAACATGGGTAAGGTTTTCGTGTTATTAGACCTACTAACCGCCAATAGCTTCCTTTGGCTGGCACCCCAATCAATGTGCAAAGGGTGGGAATCGAACCTGCAACCTTCAGGTTGGTAGCCATATGCCCTACCAACTCGCCTTCCACCCCTTGGCACATTATATACCTTACTATTTCTACTTATACTTTCATTAAGCTCATTGCATCCACTTGTCAAATCAAACACAGCCATTTTAAATCCTTTATTCACATATTTGCAAATATAATTGATTAATTTGATAGAATTATAGTGTTTAACATAAATATATACTTATTGAAATCTTCTAATAACAGGGGATAATATGGAACAATATACATACTTTACAAAGACACCTCCAAATTTTTAAAAAATTTACATTTGTGTCAAATTTTCCATATTGCGGGCTTCTATAATAAAACAGTGGATATTCGTCCTTCCCCATCTAAGTCTCTTTCAGAAATCACCAAGGGTATCACATCATGCAGAGTCTATCCTTCATACATATAGAGCAAAGATTCTTGCATCCTCAGGGATTTTGCACCATTTGGTTTATTAATTTACTGAAAAGTTTCAGTCTTCTTCTGGATCAGGGATTTCTATAATGATGAAGTCATTAACTCTGTGCGCATTTAATGCGTCTCTGAGTAAAGCTATAATGCTTTCATGAGGTAGTCCGCACTTCTGTCACTCTATGGTATACATATGAAACTGAACTTCACCAAAAATATTTTCCTTTGTGATGAGACCCATGAGTACCTTGCGCTTACTATGAAAGACTTTTTTGACAAATCAAGAAAATCCGGGTCTTTGTCTATTTAAAAACTTACTGTAACTTTATTAATTAGGATTTCATGTGAAGGGATGAAGTGGTCAGGTCTACCATAGTTTCACATTTAGATCAGGGTATCCTGAGAATGCTCATGCATATACCTGGTACCACCAGTTAAGCTGAAGTCAGTACAATCAACTGGCCTATTCCAGCAATAAAATCAATGATGACGGAGTCCCTCAAATGCGCATATTACTCCACTATCAGTTTCCTTTGGTTCAGTTAAATGTGCCTCAATCTTTCAGATTTAGTATTGGCGTATATGTTAACAATTAACTGTTAAAACAGGATTATAGTTTGCAGTAAAATGTGAAACTTAGATATTAAATCATCATTCTATAGTAATAGATTCCATATCTAAAACCTTATTAGTTTGCAGCATTACTTTAATGGGTTTCTTTGTCACATTTGAAAATAATATCATCTTCCACTTGTCAAAAAATCAATGGTTACTGCAGCGCAACATAGAGTCAATTTATATCAGGAATTTATCTGGCGGCGCACTTCATTCTATGAAACTATGTCTCTTACTTCGTGTTATTCTTCATCCATTATTACAGCTACTTTTTGCTGTCATCAGTACATTGTATTGCCTCTCATATTCATCATTAGAAAACTATTTTCTAAGACAATTAGATTGAATTCAAAACTAATTTTTCCATGACCAATTTTGAAGCTATGTTATAGCTTTACAAATAAACATGTCCTGCAACTAGAGTACCATAACTTGTATTGTTTGTAGCACTTCCTGAGTTGTTGCTGAACTTGTATTATGTCATTAACAAATTATAATTGAATTTATTCGAGGTAAGCCAACCAGGGGATGAACATTACCAAATCAGAAACACTAAATAAGTGAACTGAAAACATGAACTAAACGCCCTATATGAGTGGCGAAACACACAAAAAACGATAAATCAACTGACCAGGTGGTACAGCGGTAAGACACTTATCCCACCATGGCAGAAGAGGAAGGGGGATCATGGGGCTCATCCTTGGTATTGGGGTCCTCCTTATAGGAAAGAGTGCGGGATATGGTGGAAAGCAATGGTGTGGGGTGATCAGAAACATGTGGGTTATGATCTCTGATGGTTGGTCGTGGTAATTACCTGCAGCAAAAATTGCACCTAGGTACTCGGATAAGCATTGTTCCACAAGTAGGCAAATGGAAGGAAGTTGGGATAACAAAGCGGCAGTGGCGCAGGTGGCTTTTAACTTGTATTTCGAATTTTCAGCTACTTTCTGGATGGAGGCCATTGTTTGTTTGTGGAGGTTGAGGATGTCACGTTTGCCCTGTGGGGACAGGGTCAGGGCAATAATGGGAAGAGGGAGACAATGGCTAGTATTGTCATTGACTTGGCAGCAAACTTGTAGATGTCAGCATGATCTGGGTGCTCAATTGCTTTTTCAGCGAGCTGGTGGGTAGAGCGGAACACATTGGCGTCTTGCCAGGGGCTGTAAAAACGCTGTGGGAACTGAACGGGGTTTTGTACCTGGATAACTTCTTTAATGTGAATATCTGATTATTCAATATCATTTAAACTTCATCAGTTATCATACAATGCTGTCCATGGGTTCAGATTATACTGGAAATTGGGTTGGTGAATCTATGGGCTGTGACTGTCAATTGAAGAATATTGTGGGACTGAACTGTTATAAAATCTGTCTCCTTAATTGTTAAAGCACCTGTGGCACTGGACTGGGGAGGGGCCTTATTGGAATTTTCAGGTGCTGCATCAGCTGCAGGTTTTGGGGGAGGGGGGAAAGAATTGTGCCTCATACTGTAAAGGCAGTGGGGTGTGTGGAATATTGGGGGCCAGATGAAGGCAACATAGGTCCAGCGGATGCAGTAAGCTAGAGGCAATTACACTTCAAGTTATCCAACTCGAAGCAAAATGGACAGATAGTCCATCTGGCCTTGACATGGGCCCAGAATGGGTGGTCAGGGGCAGAGGGAATGATGGCATGGGGGGAATCAAATAAAGCAATTTTGTTAATATTTGGGCTAATCATGGCAAATGCCCGAGGCCCAGTGAGGCGAGCAGCCCCATTGGGGACCACAAATTGAAGTATTGGGTTGGATCCATATGCAGCCAAACCTTCCATCAAATTCTGATGGAGCACCGTGGGGGGAAGGTGCGTGGGCAATTCTGCAAATTGAACCACCATATTGGTGTCCGTGGGGAGCTGGGTGTGCGTTGTTGGTATAGGGGTGCCCTGGAAAACCAGGGGCACAGTGTCCACAGTGGCGGCATCAGCTTCACAAGTGAAGTCTAGATCAAAATACTCCTTATAGGGGCGGAAATTTATGAAACCAGCTGGTAGCATCACCGCCAGGACCAGGTCAATAATAGCTTTCTCAGAATATGGAATTAATTTCCCATATTTGACCCAAAGGCTGAAATGCATCTGGGAGCGTAGGAGAACAAGTGGGCTGCGAGGCACTGCCTGGGCACATGCAAGGTGTATGGCAAGATCCTTGGGCGGAATGAACTGACCCAAGGATTTGGTGGGGCTGACCACCAGTCTGAGCATGTTACCCACCAAATGGAAAATGCTGAGTGGGGTTTTACACTGCCCCACACAAAAGCAGCTGGTGGAGAATCCAAGGTCATTGGGAGGTGAATGGGGAAGGTAGTTGTAGGTGGTTAGACTTACTTTACTTTTTACTTAAGAAATTGCTTGTAAGTTACTCCAAGTGGAAAGGCTCTAACAGATACCAATTTATTTAATAATATAAATTAACACTACTTCTGCTAAACCCTTTTATTCCCTCTTTTTTCAAAAAGTCTAACAAATCATACTTGAAGAACTTAGGATCTTAATTTTGGTAAACTCTTTAGAATCCTGATATGATAATATACTTGGCCTTAAACCTTGAATATCAGCTTGAATCCTGGCTCTCTAAATTTATTTAGTGGTGCCAAAAGAGGTCACTTGGAAGCATGAGCTGTAGCATTTGATATTTATCAGGAAATTTTTAGTATTTATGAAATCACCAACCAGAAAAGTATATAGGTCCTGGGAGGAATAGTAACAGCACTAGTTGACTCTTTCCTCAGCTGCAGCACATACTTGGCGCTTCACCTTTTTACTTCTTTGATTCACGGAGATGTCATGTTATAAACACTAATTCTATGAAACACAAAGTTTTGGAGGTATAATTCACTGAGGGTTAAAATCAAAATTTAAATTCTCTAAATTATTTATCTACATTCTTTATGTCAAGAGCGCGTCTGTAATGCTTCCATTCCCAGAGAGTTGGTGGGGAAGGCCCCACGCTATAACCTGGAAAAACCCGCTAAAATAGGGTAAACAGGGCACTGCAAAGGAGAATGGTGCACAAAGGACCCAGGCAAGGGTAAACCAAATTTTGTTATTTGAGACCTCATGAGGTCAGCAAACAGGACTAATTAAATACACTTAATTAAAAACTGAACATGGGGTTTATTAAGCCCAATCTACCAACAAAGATGATTGGTCACAAAACAATAATTTATTAAGAATTGGGGATATAAATTCACATTGAGCATTGCACTGCATCCAATCCAACTAATAAGCATAAACCACCATCCTTTGTGGTACTATAGCTTGAGTATGCACAAACTTGTGTGATGAATTGCAATTTTTTTGTATGATTTAGCAATATGGTATTGAACGGTATTTGAGCCTTGCTTCCCAAGTAAACATAACGTCTCATCCTCATTTAGTAGATGCTGTACCGCAAGGCTGATGATGTAAAGCCTCCATGTCCATCATGTGCACCCTAGAACCAACTTGGGCATATTTTGCCCTCACCCAGCGTTAAACCAGGTTGTACTTAAGGTCAGGCAGGTTCATCAGCTTCAGAGTCTTGGCCTCTTCACTCTCTGCCTTATTCTTACAGTCTGTCCCTACTATCATGTCATTTAACCATGACACTTTCAATAATGAAGTTTTTTTATAGTCACAATTTTCATTCTGGGATTGTATTGGCTCCTCTTTTTTCTACTTCTCTGCTCTGTTGTTGTTATAATTACATTTAGATGTAAGTCCATTTCTCTTATTATTTTCTAACTTTCTCTGCCCTTTAAATGTCTTGATTCCCTTACTAAGGTGGATTTTTACTTCTCTTCTTCTATGCTCTCTTCCTCTGCTCTGTTGTTTTTGATCCTCTTTCTAAGTAGATTCTTTTTTCTTCTTTTTTTTGTCTTTCTCTGTTTTCTCATTGTTAATAACATATAAAAATTTTACAATGAAGCTGCATCATATTTTTATTACAGTAAATTAAAACTACCATGTTATGTTAACTTCCAAAATCACAAAACAAATCTTAAGTGGTAGAGGTATAGTCTAAGTGAGACAAACATTATTAGGATATTTCTTTATAAAATTTTATAAAAGTGAAAAGCATACTTATATTGGATGTAAATTATATAAAACAAAATAGAATTCTGATTCAGACCAACATACATTCTCAGCTGTGTGTGCACTAAAGAGCTTGGTTTCTTTTAGTTTCTGCTCATAACTCAGTAATGAACACAAAAATAAAAAAAACTGGCTTCTAGGTGCAAAGGAATCCCTTTTATCCACTTTTATTACAAACTGAAAATTTCTCAATGCCATAGATTAAGATGAGCACCACACGCACAAAAGCTTTCTTTTAATATACTTTGTCTCAAGGTTGACATCAATAAAAAATGTCACAACTTGAGTCAGCAAAGCAAGACTAAGCTATATTAGAGATCCTAATTTTTTTCTTTTCATAAAACACTGCATTAAAACCTTTCTTTCACTTCAATTGACTAAATTGAAGCTACATTTTAAATTTTTTTTTTTTTTGAAAATACAAAAACTGACGCTCAAATTGAGCAAGTTTAATCAGAATGCTGATGCCATTGACACCTGCTGCCCCAGCTTGGGGTGGTGGTGTGCCTCCTTCTGGCGTCCTTCAGCCACCGCTGAAGCACATATAGGGTGGCTCTAGTAGACCTCCCAATGTCACTGGGTGTTATATCCCATCTCAGGACTTAGATCATCATCTCACATATATACCAGTGGTGCTCCAGAGTCCTATGGTGCTCCCTTAGAGCAATCTGTTTTTCGTTTTATGGGTCAAATATGGGAATCTGTTCCCATACACGAGTGCGGCCATCAATGAGATGGCCATAGCAGTTTTCAAACCTACTTAATATTGATTTTCACCTGTTCAAGGGCTATTTTAACCTCAGATTTTGATCCAAGGCTGATGCAGTGGCAGCATCTAGACTGCAAATCATTTATAAAAATATCCATATCCCCACTGTTTGAACGCGATCCCCTGGATGAGGCCACTTTGGTGGTCCAGTTCGCTGGATTGCCCTCCCACCTTTCCCCCAAACGCCTCCTCCACAAGCTCATGGAAGGTTTGAGGATTTATGGCGCAGATGCCATGCTGCAGTTTGTGGTTCTGAATGGAGCGGATTGTTTGGCAGGGCCTCACACCTTTGCAATGATGTGCCCATTCCATTGTGATACCCATCTTGCAATTCCCCCTTTGCACGGTGATCAGATCTGCCCCTGATGACCCATTCTAGGAGCATGTTGAGAATGGCTGCACCATTTGACCCTTGTGCTTCAATCTTTATCACCCAAAATGCAAGTGCCCTATGGCTTCCATCCCTGCCGCTTCTGCCGTTCTCCCCTATGGCATCAGCTCAGCTGCTGCCATGCCCAAATTTTTCGAGTGAGGCTTGATTCTCCCATCCCCAAGCTCAGCAAAATCTGGTGTGGCTTCCAAAGCCACAGCCAATAAGAAGTTTAATAATTTTAAAATTTGGTCAAGTTATGACAACTGAGCTGATGGCTGAAACAGTTTCAGCTGAGCTGCCATGGTTGACAGTTTACAGCCAATCAGGTGCAGCCAAAATGCCAATATGGTGGCTGGGCTGGCATTTTCTGAGTCAAATCCTTTCGAGTGTCTTGATTGAATTGACAAAAATGAATGGTTGTATAACGTTAAATCGAATTTTGCATTGGAGGAGTTTATTGTCAATCCTCTAAATTGTGCCCCCGCCATTTTCATTCTAAAAACGGTTATCCCATCTATAAGGATATAAATAAAATGGCAGTTGAAGCCGCTGCAGCTCCTGCCAATACCCTCCTCCACCAACAACTCCATGGGACGATAAACCCCTTGTTGAGGGTATTCCCAATCTGAAATTTCCCCCATAATTTTGAGGAGGATGCAAAATACAAAATTGAGGAGCTTGCTTTTGAAGCATGCTACACTTGCATTGATGAAGCAAAAACCTCTCTATTTGACCCCAATTATCTTGAAACCCGCTGGTGCATGAAAACATTTACTTGTGTGCTTGATCTCATCACTTTTGCTAAGCTTAAGTTGCTCAATACATTGTGGTGATGGACACCGCCGGCATTATTACTGAAGAAAACCCACAATTATACCTCCTCATGCCACATGTCGCTGATGCTCCCACCCCAATGCTGTCCACCATGGTCCACCAGTTTAAGCGGGTGCCAGACAAAAGCTTCCCCAAAGCTTCCTCCCCTTCTGATATGGCTTCCTAGGCTGTTAGCTGAGGTGCCATATTATGATTTTTTATTCTAAAAACCCTTTATTTTGCTCATTCACAAATAAAGATGCGTAAAGGCTCCCCTTTTTGGGTTGGGCACCACTAGTGCTAAAAATTAAAACACCGCGTTATATAAAGCTGAATTAGGTTTTAAAGATTAAGTTAAATTGAAAAGTTCAGGTAAGCTCCCAAATCATATTATTTGTCATGAATAAAATTATAGATCAGCAAAATTTATTATAACATGAAACAGTTAACCTTAAAAAATTACATACGATTTAATGCATTTTAACTATTGATAAATATAATAGCAAATAACCATCTATATCTGTGTGATATGTGATTTTAAAACGTAGTACCTACAAATTTTGTTGAGATAAAAGACTGACATCAATCCAAAAAGCCAGATATCTATTAGGCAAATGATTACAGGCTGGTGAAGTAATTTAATTGATTTTAGCTTAAGGACCTAGAATGGATTGATAATCTGGTTTAAGAGGTTCTTAGCTTAAAATTTTTGATGAGGGCGCAACTTGAAATGACGTATGAATGGGCCAAGTATAAGTTTTCATGCTTATCTTATTACCTCATCAAGCCATGGCAGTCATTAAAAAAATAAACAAAGTTGCAGGTTTGGACTTTTAAGTAAAGCTTAAATAGCTAAAAGACTAATTTCCCTTAAATTGTTAAAGAGACTATAATATAGCTAAGATAAAAATCTAAAAGATTAAAATTTGTTCTATATAAGCCTTTATCTAGATTAACCTTTCATTCTCTTTGTTATACTAATTTTTAAATTTGGTAACTCTTTATACTTTACTAATTATATAAAAAATTAACTTGAAGAATCAATTTATCATCAATTTCTCAGGCCATTTTTTCTTTCCGCTTGGAGTAGCTTATAAGAATTTTTAATTAAAAAGGAAGTAAAAAAGAGCCTAACTAGCCTAAGCTGACCTCCTCTGTTCACTCCCAGATGACCTCAGATTCTCCGCTGGCTGCTCTCATGTGGGGCAGCGGTGAAACTCCACCCAACATTTTCTGTCCAGTGGAAAAATGCGTTTGGATTGGTTTTTCCAGTCCCAATAGCACATTGGGTCAGTTCATTCTGCCCAAGCGTCTCGCCATCCACCTGGAATGTGCCCAGGCAGTGCCTTACAGCCCACTCATTCTCCCCCTATCCCAGCAGTGTTTTGGCCTTCAGGTTGAATATGAGAAATTATTCTCATATAATGAAAAAGCCATTATTGACATGGCCCAGGCAGTGATGCTGCCAGCTGGATATACCAATTTCCACCCATATAAGGGGTATTTCAATCTCAGCTTCACCTGCGAAGCTGATGCCACCACTGCGGCCACCATTCCCCTGGTTTTCCAGGGCACCCCTACCCCCACAACATGCACCCAGCTCCCCACCAACATCACTATGGTGGTTCAGTTTGTGGGGTTGCCCAATCACCTTCCCTTGCAGTGCTCCATCAGGAGATGATGGAAGGCTTGGACGCATATGGCTCCGACCCCATCCTTCAGTTTTTGGTCCCCATTGGGCCACTCATCTCGCTGGGCCTTGGGCATTTGCCACAATTATCCTGAATTTTAACAAAATTGCTTTGTCAATTACCCCTGCACCATCATTCCCTCTTCCCTGACCACCCATTCTGGGCCCATATCAAGGGCAGGCATACTATCTATCCATCCTGCTTTGAGTTGGACCACATGAAGCGTAAATGCCCTTATCTGGCTGCATCCTCTGGACCTGCGTTGCCCCCATCTGGCCACCAATATGCCATACACCCCACTGCCTTTCCAGTATGAGGTACAATCTTACCTCACCTACCCCAAAACCTGTAGCTGATGCAGTGCCCACAGCAGCCAATCAAGCCCATCCTAAGTCTGGTGCCACCATTGCTCCCACCAATCAGGTAGAAGCTTGGACAACGGTTCAACCCTGAGCCCCAACCCAATCGCCAGCCTCAGCCATCCCTATTGAGAAAACGTGGACATATATGACATGAACCCATGGTCCTCATTGGATGAAACCAACAAATCAGGTAATGTGATCAAAGACTCCAATGTCAACATGAGGGAATTTCTCCCTACATATTTCCCCACTGCTATCCCTCAGTGCTTTTATTCCCCATGGCCAAATGACAATGTGTTGTGCACCCAACACCAGTTCACTGTGGCAATTGCTGCCCAACCCAAAAAGAGTTCCTCCGCCGTGCTGTTGCCTAAACAGCAAAAATGCTTGCCAAAGGTTTCCCCTCTCCCACTCTTGTCCTGACCTGCACCCCACAGAACAAAAAAGCCATTCTACAGTTGCATAACAATGCTGTGGAGGCCATTCAGAAAGTGGTTGCAACTTCCTAACCCAAAGAAAAAGTTACCCGTGATAGTGCCACTTTAATTTCCCAACTTCCTTCCATCCACATTCAAACAGAGAAATGATTGGCCAGTTACATAGGTTTGATTTACAATTATAGCACTTTCTATGGCCAATGGACTGTCTAAGATCTCTTCCTGCATATTGCTGATAACCCCATGCCCTTGCTCTCTGCCTTGGTCCGCGCTTTAGATGTTGAGGCACCTGAGGATGAGCCCCCTGGCTCCCCTTTCCCTTCTGCCAAGATGGGATGAGCGGCTCGCTGATGTCCCAACTGGTTAATTGTGATCTCATTTGTTTGTGTTTTGCTCACTTTTTTTAGCGGTTGACACATTCTGTTCAGGAAGGTCTGTTTGTTCACATTTATTTGCTCTTTAAGCTTTGGCAATGTCCATCCCCTGATTGGTGTACCTCATATTAAATAAAAAATAATCTAAAAAGTTTTTATTTACCAATACTATTCTTCACAGGAAAGGTTTAGTAAATCCAATTTGTTTTAAAGGCTTGTAAAAACTGTGATATATATACTTTTGTAGTTTTAGACAATAACACAAGACATAAATCTATCTAGTTTCAATCATATAGAATAAAGATTAACCTTAATTTATTACTTTTAAGGGTTAAATTTAGGAGAGAATAAAATTTTATCAATCTTATACTTTTTAAAATTCATTAATTTATTTTTATAATCTTTGATGATAAAGGTTAACATCTTTTTTTAAAAAAGTGCTTGCGTCAGTGTGGAGGATCAACCCCTTCAGCTAGATAGAATATTACACCCATTCAGGACAGAGAAAGGACCCAAACCCAAAGTTCACCATCTGTTGCAAAAAATGATATAGTTCATGTGGTGTATGAGAGCTGGGTCACAGCTTTGTTTATTTGAGGACATGGCCCAGTTTTTCATTACTTCTACACCAATTCTCTTAAACAAGATCAGTAACCCTTGTGAAAAAAATTGTTCAGGATAGAAATGCTCTCTGACGCCCTCTTCACAAGTACCATTAAACCTGTCTTTTCCCCCAATGCACTCAAAACAAGCAAACCTATAAATAATAGATCTAAATTGTTGTTTTGCCTTCTAAGTAACAAATCAATTTATCAAATCTCCCAGGAAAGCTTAAAATCAATCCTGGGTTACCTAAACTCTTCAAAACACCTACTGAGATTTAAAAGCCATTTCTATAATCTGAGAAACCTGTAATTCCTGCAGATCACACCATGTCTGGAAGTTTTGAATTACACTTCCAATGGGGCAGGCTTTCTCTAAAAGTTACACTAAGCGGTTTATCCAAAAATTGATAAATTAAAACGAAAATACAGGTTATAATTCGACCTAATTTTTATTTTTAAAAAGAAGAAATATTTATAAGCTTTTTTATGGTTTGTAATCTATCAGAGCGAATTAATCTCTGTGTGATCAAATCTTCAATCAGTTGATCATTATGAAAATTATTGTCAACCTTGATAGATTGAGATATATTGCTCACTCCTTATGATGCTGTTTGGGGAATTGACGAGGTAGAATTTTTAGATACAAGAGAATTTTGCAAAATCCTGACACTTATCCTATAAAGATTCGATTGCAGTGAAGGGTAACTTCTTAAAAAGCTAGGATTAATACAATTTACTACTATGCCAGTATCAACATTAACAATTGAACACTCTAGTCCTATTCAAGGTATATCTTGATAGGGACCAGACCAATTAGTTCCTAACTTTTCAGATCGCCCACCAGGCCGAGAATGATAGTATATAACATAATCCCCAATCTGGTACTCAGGTAAGGCAGATTTGTGTTGATTACTCCTTTGAGTCTCTTTTTGAGTGGTTGTTTCAATTGATTTCATTGCTTGAACTTGAAGACGGATAATCAATCAGCCAGATTCCTCATAATCAAATCAGAATGCTCTGGAAAGCTTTCCTCAATGATTGTCTGAACACAAGAAGGGACTAAAGGATCCCGCCCATATATGCATTTAAAAGGGGACATTTTGATAATGCAATAATAGCATATCTGATAAGCAAACAAGGCACTAGGTGTAACAAACAAGTTTGCACCAATATCCCATAAGGGAGTTGGGAAGTAAGAGCCACATAACTGACTCTACTAGGGACCTGCCCACCAGAGCCAATCCCTGAACCCATCCACTGGGTTTCGCCATTGCCACATGCCCTCAGATCCCTGTCCACACACTATAGGGGGATACCGAGTAACATGCCAACGCCACACCATGCCCACTATTGGAGCCCATGTTTTCCAATCCAATTATTCTATTTTTTAAAATAAAATACTCTTTTCAAACATGCGACCAAATCTTTATTTGATTTTTAGGATTTATTGTAGAAGACTCAACTGGCTATTCAAGCCAGCCTATCCTCAAATATATAAGGCTTCTGAAAATACAAAAGAAGCTTTCCTTTATGCCAAGCTCTCCTGAGCTGTCCAGCACATCTTTAATGAAGATTCCATTCCCCATGGAATCATCATCCAAACTGCTCTTAAGTCTGACGTCATATTGGCTTTGATGCATTTTGGCTTCATACTGACTAATTTCCCTTGTTCCAATTTCCCTTTATTCAGGGTTCTTTTTAAAAATCTCATATTAGGATCTAGTACTAACTGATCCGTAGCAATGTATGGATCAGGTAACACCTGATCTGTTACACTAGACAAATAAATACCACCGAGTTGGGTCAGTGGATGCCATCTTCCTTAGAATTGAGACTAGGGTTCCATTAACTCGTTCAATGGCCCACTTTTTAAATGGATTATAGGGGACAAAACATCGCTGAGCAGTGTTAAATAATTTGGATATTCCTGTATAAGTTTTGAGGTGAAGTTAGTCCCAATATCTGACATAAGGACCTTGGGACACCCATGTTGAGAAATGATATGTTGGTATAGGAAAGCGCTGTAGTTTTAGCCGAGGGGATAGCAATGGAAATAACCTCAACCCATTTAGTTAAATGGTCAACGGCCATGATGATGTACTGATGTCCATGCAATCCTCAAGGAAAAGGACCTACAACGTCAATGCTAACTACCTCAAATGCCTTAGTTGGTGGTATAACTTGATGTTCAAAAGTAGGGTTAGTCGCTCCATGGCGTTCACAAATAAGACATGAGGCAAGGGTTTCTCAGATGAACTCAGTCATATTGTTCCGATAGTATCAAGTCTTCAACCATCCTTGAGTTTTTTAAGCCACTATGAACAACTTGTTCATGACCTTCCATTACAGCGTGAAATCTAGAGTTGGGATGCAGAAAGGGAAATCACTTGGATCTGACTTTCTTATATAAAGCTCCGTCCTAAATCATAGTATCATTGATATATGATCTTAGTAAGGCTCAATACTCTTCAGTTTCTCGATTCCACAACTCAGGTCGTCTAATAAGTTTAAATAAGCGTTTTTCCTTATCTTGTTCCAAAGTCAAAACAGGCAATCAGGACAGCCCATCAGCATTTTGATGTTGAGCTCCTGAACGATGAACAATGGAAAAATCGTAATTTTGCAACCTTAAAGCCCAACGGGCCAATCTCCCATAATTATCTTTCATGTTCTGCAACCATTTTAAGGATGAATGGTCGGTAATCAGTGAAATGGTTACCATATAAGAATGGAAGGAAGTGCTTGATTGCTAATATTACAGCCAAACACTCCCGCTCAGTGACACTGTATTCCGTTCAGCCTTTAACAAAGTTTTGCTATAGAAAGCAATGGGTTGATCATTCTTCTCTTCATCACACTGGGATAAGATAGCCCCAATAGCGACAAAGCTGTCATCTGTATGTAAAAAGAAATGCTTGTCAAATTGAGGATGAATTAGAACAGGAGCCTTGGTTAAAGCAGTACTTAAAGAATTAAATGACTGTTCTTGAGCTGATCCCCATTCAAAGGTTACTCATTTCTGCAACAGGTGGAATAAAGGTTCATCCATATCAGCAAAGTTGGGTATAATTGCTGGTAATAACCAAACATGCCAATAAAGACTTGAATATCCCGCAGAGATGTTGGAGGAGGCATTCGTTGTATGGCTTAAATTTTGTCTGAGAGGGGTCAAATCCCTTTAGCTGAGACCTGATGTCCTAAAAAGTCCATTTAGTTTTGAAAAATTGAACATTTGGAGGGTTTGAGTTTTAGGAGGAGCTCCAAATTCATCTGAAAACTTCTATTAGATGGGCCAAATGTTCGGAAAAAGTTTTGGAAAACATGGTAATATCATAAAGATATACCAGAACACAAGTAAGTTTTAGATCTTGTAACATACTGTTCATAGCTCTTTGGAAAGTTTCTAGAGCATTGCTTATTCCTTGAGGCATATAAGTTGGCTCAAACAACCCTTCACTTAATATCAGGGCACACTTGGCATGATCTTTTGGCGATAACTCAATTTGCCAGTAGCCACTGGCTAAGTCCAGGGATTAAAAATATGTGGATCCAGACAACAACCTAAGGGAATCATTGATCCGAGGTAAGGGATAACAATCCCATCAAGTAATAGCATTCAGTCTACGATAATCCATAACAACTCAGTGGGAATCATCTTTCTTCTTAACCAATAACAATGGAGTTTCCCAAGGACTATTGGAGGGTTTTAACAATCCAGCCTCTAACAATTGATGCAGTTCCTTAGTAACTTGGGCTTCTTCTTTTAGACTTATGATAAGGCTTTGCACGAATAGGAAGGTGATTGCCAGTTTTAACAGAGTGCATTACTCCTTTTTTTAGTACTAGATGAGTGCATTACTCCTTTCATCTTCCCAAAATCGTAAGTATGCTTAGCAAAAATGTCAGAATATTCATCTAACAATTAAAGCACTTGTTTCTCCTGTTCCTTAGAGAGGTGTTTCCTGATAGCTGGACCCACAGTAAGGATTTCCTGATCACTTTCCAACCCAAAATCTTGTAGACTCCTGAAGGGCTTAACATCATAAATCCGAGATAAGGGCAGTAACTTGACATAAGCAATTGGATGCTCTCAATCTACCAGTTTCGGTTCATTGGTAAGGTTTGCCAATAAACAGATAAGGATCCTGAATAAGCATAATCCAATACTCCAGGACAAGACAAGAGTTCTTTAGCAGATGGGTTGAAAATGCCTTGAATTTGTAACAAATGTCCTTTTGGGAATCAAAAAATGCAAAGAAGTGTAACAATTACCTGTGATTTTGGCGGAATAACTAAGTTCACAAGGAGTATATAGGCATATCCTCTTCAATATCAGCCAATGTAGGAGGTAATTTTACATAAGGATCTTCAACGTGATATTAAAGTGAATAAGACCTTTTTGTTCCCTCTAGCAGACATAACTGACGTCGGGTAGAAGCATGATCAGATAAAAGTAAGGGAACTTTATACCCCAAGAGACAACAACAAGTCATGATAATTGATAATTCCATCAAATTCTCATAAAAATTGAGCCCCTTAAATTAGGTTGTAACTCAAGTTATCGAGTACAATGGCAGGGATTGTAAAAGTTAATTTCCTAATTTTCAGGGGAAGGGACGAAAAAGCTCCAATTGGCTGAGTACTCTGAGGTCCAGCCGTGCCATATTCTTCAAAGTGAGAAATATCAGGAGTTAATTTGATTCACTTGATGAGTTTTGATGAAACAACATTCACTGGAGATCCTGTATCTATGATGGCTTTGGCATTGATTTGATTCACTTGGAAGTCAATCTGGGTAATGGTGCTTCCAAACTGAGAGGAAAAAGCTAACGAGGAGGGCAAGGAATAAGAAGAATGTTCTCTTTAATATACTTAATTGGGCTCTGATGCTCTTGTTGCACACTTATCTCATTATCAACGTAGATAATCTTTATGGGATTATCTCTCTTCTTCTTCTCATCGGCTTCCTTCTTGAAATAACAATCCTCCATATGAAAATATTGATGACAGTAGTTACACTGGGTTGATCTATTATTCTCAGGCATAGTATAGACTTTGGGGCGACTATGTTAGGGAGATTCATAAACTCGGAGTTTTTCAGAAAATTGAGGAGGCAATTCCAATAAAGCCTCCTTAATGTCCAATATACTTCGGAAATTCTTTTTTAACTGATTAGATAAACTTGAATTTTGCGTTATTGAAGAAAAAGCTGACTTACCTGCTGTAATTGTACTTCCAAATGTAACTGACCCAAAACCACTAGAGTCTGAGCTTCCTGATATAACCAATGAGCAAAGTCTTTAATATTTGTTTCAATGGGGCTTTATACCCATAAAAGCCTGCTTTTGAGAGGACAGAGTTTGCTCACTCCCAAATTCTTTGATAAGCGCTTCCTTCACCTGAGACCAGGTAGAGCAAGTCATCAAGTGGGGTACCATGATATCAAATGCCAAACGGGTATGGCAATTTGGCAAAAAATTCATCTTCTGATGATCTGTAGCCTCAGTTAGCGCCTTTTCTTAAAAATAGAGGAAGGAAATAATGCTACCTTCTCCCAATGAGTATTTATCCTTGAATATAGGTTTGAAACTTTATGGGGGCATTAGAGGTCAAAACATGTACTCCAGGTTCTTCAGATTGAGTGGAAATATATGAATTGGAGTCCGACATCTGAGAAGAAAATTGAGGATAAGGATCAGCAGTTTCAGAATGATTTATACTAATCCAACAGTTCATCTCAGCAAACCCCACTTTCTCATCTAATTGGCGGGACAGCTCAAAAATCTGTTCCTATTGGGAATTATAATTGAGTTCCAGCATCTAAATCTTCGCTTGGAGCATTTCTCCTTTAGATTCACAAGCCTGGAGTAGGACATTGGTGTTCTTTGCCCATTTACCAAAATTGATTAACTCCCAGATAAAGACTGAAGTGACAAGAGGGGATTGATTGGTACCCCATCAGGGGTTAAATTACATTTATTGGCCAATTTATAGAGTTGTTCTTGCAAGAGATCCATCATACTCAAGAGAGAATCAATTTGTTGAAGGGATCCGGAATGCCTGTCAGCACCTGGGGCCCCAAGGTCCCCCAACGCCTGGGGGCCACGAGGCCCTACATTCCCAGGGGGTCCCCATGGTCCATCAGCACCATGTGGTTCACGTGGTCCTACACCCCCAGGTGGTCCATGAGGCCCTTTAACCCCCGGGGGACCCATAAATCCAGTGGTTTTCTCTACCTCATTAATCCAGAATTGAATTCCTGTGTACAACTGCTCCAAATTAAATAGGAAGTTTCTAACTTCAACCTCCATAGTTTGATTACGCTCAGAGAGTTGGGAGAGACCCACTCTCCCTTCTTGCTGAATCTCTTGTTGTTGGGATTTTTGCCCATATTCACAGCCTGCTAGATTACCTGGTATCACTAGGGGAAAATTCCCTAAGGCGAAGTGAATTGGATATCGGTTGGCCTGAGTTTCAGAGGAACTAAATTTGGGGGATTTTGAGATATTTGCCTGGTCATATCTGTCAGGCATTGATCTGGATGACTACTTAATCTCTCATCTGGTAGAGTTGCTGACGAAATAGGGGAATCTGATAGTGATTAACTATCAGGTGTTACAATTGGGATTGGTCAGGTTTAATCACCAACTGATTTGAATAAATAGTAAGTTGTGAGGCGAGTAATGCACCTGCAACTAGCAAATCAATCAGTAGGTGAGTGACCTGCCATTAAGGTAATAAGTCCCATTACCTAAGCAGGTCGCTAGACAATTATAATGGTTTGCTTGGATTGAGAGGAAAACGTTAGGGACACATTTCTGACTCTTTCCTTTTGATAATTTTAAGGATGTCCAATGACGGAATCCTAGCCAGGATGGGGAAGACCATCGCTGCCAAGACAAGGATGGGTGATTCAATGACAACGGCTGCCATTTCATCGAAGAGGTGTCAACTGAGGATTAGACAGCTGTTTTTCCTACTATATAATTCCCTAGAATTTACTATAATAAAAAACCAGTAAATAGAAAAAGAAGTATCTACAGTTATATTATCAATTCAGTGTATAGTTAGACTAGAGCTTCTATTATGTCATTCTATCTCAAGGAGATTATTGCAGAAAGGCAATAAGAGGAAGACTCTTAGAGAGAAGAGTAAAGGTCTGAGCGGGGTCTAGAGATGAAGGAACCACAATCAGGGATAGCTGCTGACTGTGTGTTGGGACAAGTGAAACTGTCACCGGGGTATCTTAGCAAAGATTGGGTGACAAAAGTATAGGGAACGAATCCCTACAAGTACGACTTACAGAGTATTTAATCAGACGTACTGGCTGAGCGTTAAAGCCAATTAATAGTTCAATCCCAACTACAGATAATAGTATCCATACTACTATTGATTAATACATTCTACACAACGTGACGAAGTGCACGAGGAAATTAAACCTTTTCAGTAAAAAGGATACTGGGTTGACGGCTGATAATCAACCTAGAGTAAATTTTTACAAGTTGTTGCTCACTACAGGGGTAGCTGAGTTGAAGAATATAGAAAATGATGTTCTATGAAGATATTTCCAATTTTGGAAATAAGTTACTGAAGGAAGTAATGTAGATAGAATGTGAAGAGGATTACGTTCAGTGGCGTTCATCCAGCTCAGCAGTGGAGCTCCAAGTGAAGCAAGTTGAAGATACTCAAGTTTGGGGAAAAGGACTTGCAGCCTAGATATGAAACTATCTAGTGCTGCAAGGAAACCAGTTCCACCAGAAATCTACTTGAGATGAAGAGTATCAGCAGGGCCAACTTGGGTTGGAATTGAGCCCACTGTAAATAGTAACAAGGAAAAGCAGGATCAACTCAGGTTGAAATTGAATCCTCTTTAAATAGTCCTGAGGAGAGAGTGTTTAGATGAGGCATCGGACGAAATAAGAAGCAATCAATACGGAGATTTGAATTGCCATACTAATGAACTATATGATTTCAAAATAGGAAATTATTGATCCAAAATAGTGGAGGAAATCATTTGAATTAATAACACTCAATCAATGGTCAGAAGTTGCTGGAGACAAATTCATCAATTCATGAGAAATTGGATGAAGCTAACGAGGCCAGAACGACCTGTGTAATTAAGGATAGCCACAAAGACGGAAAATCATTTTTAGGAGAAAAACAATCAGGACAATCGGACGAAACTGAAGCTGATGAGACACAAAAATCCAAAAGCATCAGTTGCCAAATATGAGATGTTCTAGGGCCTGTTTGATGAATTTTCAGTCAGGATTAAAGGCCTAATTTAAGAGAATTGCCCAAAGTCGGCAAGTATGGCCTATACTTGAGGAAACAGCGCTGCTGTCATATAGTGAAGGTCAATACTAATTGGAAGTATTGAACCTAAGAGAAAATAATTTCAATGTTCTCAGAGGACCTCTGAACCATAAAATGGTTATGTACTGAGATTTTGGTCAAGTCCCAGAAGGGGACCACTGAACCAAATGGTTGGTTAAATTTTAAGAGGATAAGATTTTGAACCATGATAACTGGTAGTTTTAAGTACCCAGGACCCAGTTTGGATAGAGGGAAAAGAAGGACCTCTGAGCCTTTTTGTAGTTTGCAAGTCACACTGCAAAAGAAAAGTACAAAAAAATGTATAATATCAATTATCAATTTTATGGTTTAAGAGTTTCAGACCTAAGAAGCAATAAGAGATCCCAATGGCTAAATTGAGACAATTCCATGATTTTGGGTCTCTCAATGAAATGGAATTACCAGCTGGGGTAGCCAAAAATATCAACCTACTGGTTGATTGGGAGCAGCTCGCTGATCTGCTGGAAGGCTAGCAGGAGGAGGTGCTTGAACTATTCGAGAAATATTAGGAAGTGTTTGCTCAGGACGACCACAATTTGGGATGCACACAAGATGTAATTCACAACGCCAACACTGGGGAAAATTTACCAATAAGGATGAGACTGATATGAAGATCAAAAGCCACCAAAGCGGTAGTGGAGGATAAAAATCAGCAAACTTTTGAAGCATGGGCTTCTAGTTCCATCATCAAGTCCCTGGGCAAGGCCAATTCTGACTGTGAAGAAGAAGGATGAATCGAACTGGGTGGTGATTGACTACCAAAGGCTGAACAAAATTACAAAATAGGATTTGTATCCCCTACTGAGGATTGATGATGCGCTGGATTGTTTAGGAGAAGCAAAGTATTTCTCCACAATGGATCTGATCTCGGGATATTGGCATATCAACTTGCCAAAGGAAGACCAAGAAAAATGCGCGATTATTACCGCGCAGGGGCTATATCAACTGACGAGGATGCCCCAGGGTCTTTGCAATGCGCCTGCAACGTTTCAGAGGGCCATGGATGCGATATTAAGTGACCTGAAGTTGTTGTGCGTCCTGGTATATCTGGATGATATCAACGTGTTCAGTAGAACGTTTACTGATCACTTGCACCACTTGGAAGAAGTTTTTAAGCGATTGTCAATGGCAAACCTGAATATCAAGCTAAGGAAGTGCCACTTCTTCAAGAAAGAGTTAGAATACATGAAATTTGTAATCAACTCAAGTGGATTGCAGTCGCAACCCAGAAGATAGCAGCTATAAAGCAAATGGCTATACCAAAAAGTGTCTGAGACATCCAAGTGTTCCTTGGGATGGTCAGATACTACAGAAGATTTATTCGGGACTACGCCCAAATATCTGAGCCATTATTTCATTTATTAAAGGATCTGAAAAAAGGATTCGTATGGAATGAAGAGGCCCAGGACTCCTTTGATGAGTTACACTGGTAATTGATAGATTCGCCAATTCTAAAAACCAAATTTTGATTGGGAGGTTATCATTCAAACTGATGCTTTGTTGATGGCAATCAGCGCCTTACTGAGCCAAGTAGATGAACTTGTGGACGAGCATCTGGTGGCATATGTGAGCCAGACACTCTCAGCCACTGAGAGGAACTACAATGTGACTGAGTGAGAATGCCTTGCGGTCTTTTACACATGCAAGCAGTTTTGGGTGTACATCCATGGAACGCACTTTGAGGTGGTGATGGACCACTCTTTGCTGCATTGGCTGCACAATCTAAGAGAACTGGAAGGATGACTGGCCCAATGGGCACTTAAGCTTAAGGCTTATGATTATGAGATAGTCCACTGAGCGAAATTTATCATCAGAATGTGGATGGCTTATTGCAGTTGCCAATAGTCCAGTTGGTATACCTGCAAGCAGATGAGCTATTCCAGAGAATGGTCAAAGGAAGAATTTGGGGATGAGCCCTGAGAAATCCAAGGTGCACTTCAGAAAGCGATAGAAAACACTGAGACTATGGATGGACAAGTATTCAAGATGATCAATGGGAAGCAGCTATTAAACCTAAAACTGTCAGAAAGAGCAGCAATAGTACAAGCAGCTCATAAGGTTGTCGGGCATGGAGGCCTGAGGAAAACAAATGACCATATTCACCAGTATTATTACTGGGAATCGATCAACTATGATGTTGCAGATCACTTGGCTTGTTGCATGGAGTGCCAGCTGCACAAACCACACAAGAATACGACTGGATACTGACTGGTCTGACCTGGATTCTCCTGTCACACAGTGTCCATTGACGTGATGGGACCACTAACGATGAGCACAGGGGGAGTCAATTACATCATAGTTGCCATCGACCATCTGACAAAGTGGGACAAAATGAAGGCATTAACCAGAGTAGAAGCTACCAGTACTGCGAGGTTTGTTCTAGATCAAGTGGTATACCAGTATGGATGTCCGCAGGTCCTGCTGAGTGACAATGGGACCAAATTCATGTCTCATGTGATCCTAAGGTTAAATGAAAAAATGGGTATATCCAAGGAGTTGTGTCAGTACCATACCAGCTGGAGACAATTGGACTGGTAGCTCGGGTCAATGGTATGCTGGACACAACGCTAATGAAGCTAGTCACAGGTAGAACTTTTCATGGGGAATGTACCTGAGTTTGGTGACGTTCACCTACAACATTAGTCATCATACGGTGATGGGGAAGACGCCATTTAATTTATTATATGGAAGAAAGGCCGCGTTTCCACCAATTTTATATTTGGTGGTGGAACCTACATTGAGGCTGAGTACCAAGCAATACCTGAACCGACTGATAGGTATCCTGATTGATATGCAATTGCAAGCATTCAATACAACATTGAAGAAAAGGATACAAGTGAAATTGATGGATGACAAAAACTTACTGGCAATAAAAGAGTATTGAATAGGGGAAAGGGTTGCCTATTAAAATATGCATGGTTTTGGATTGAGACAAATTATATGCATTGTGGTCAGGTCTGTTTGAAGTAATCGCCAAGATTGCGAACAATGCTTACTCCATTACGAATCTCTTGGATGGAAGAGTTGTGAATCAAGTCCACGCTAAGTATCTAAAGCGTTGGATTGACGAAAAAAAGAGTTGCCAAAGGGCTGATGAACCATTAAGTTGGTCATGCCCTGATGATTAGGTCAAGTCCAAAAAAGGACCTCTGAACCAATCTAGATAGTTAAGTCCAAAAAAGACCTCTGAAGCATGGAAAACTGGAAGGTTTAAGTACCCAGGACCCAGTTTGATGGAAAAGATGGACCATTGAACCAAAACAAGGTTACATCCCATATTAAAAAAGAAGAATAAAGAAAAAATTGATAAAAGATATTGGGAAAAAAGATTTCAACCGTATAGATAAAAAAGCTGATATTTTTTAATTTTATTTTTATTGACCATCCTCAGTACAGGGATGATTCCACCTATGTCGCCTCTTGGGGGAGGGAGGATGGATTGAGGTAGGAATAAACAGCCCATCGAATCAATATGTGATCAGACACTTGCAAGGGTGAGACCTACACAAAACCACATTTGTTGAGCGGACAACAAGCCCTGAGAAAAGTGACTAGGGGAAGGGAAATTAAGATTTTGGAGGAAGCCAATTGTGAAATCCTGGAGTGGGGAGGAAATCAGCAGTATAAAAAGAGGCAATCAGTGAATAACCCCGAATTTCCTGATATGGCACCAGAGCTGGAAGATTAGTCCTGAGCGCCTGATGACAGGCTTCATCAAGGACACCGGACATGTGGGCCGGCAATTAACAAGGGATACTTGATGGAGGCTGCCAAATCATGCCCCCTATCAACGCCATCAGTGGAAGATATTAATGGGAAGCTCCAGAGAAGAGATAGTCATGAAGAGAGCGGATTGCATCCTGCAAGTGTCAACTATGGGATTCACGGAAGCTAAAGCTGAATGAATGATGGAAACCAGGCGAGTCTGGAAGCTTCGTAGACCAACTTTGAAGAACTTGCCAGCAAAGCGAAGAGCATATGTGGCAGTATCCTGATCCAGAAGGTTATCAAGATCAGAGGGATTCAGCGCTAATGTCAAAGCCTCAGTGACTTGGGTCCAAAGTTCAGCATAGGGGAGCTTGAAGTGAATTCTGTTACTGATTGAGAGATCAGAGACCAGATAAGCGGGTTTGTAAAATTGGCAGAGTTAGAAGAGGAACTCAGGAAGCAGGTCTGACCGGCCAGAAATGAACAATCCAGAGCAACTGGAATAATCCCTGGAGCATCTATGATAATGTTCAGAGCATCAGTGAAATGAGCCAAATCCAGGAGGGTTTCAAAGTCCAACTCTGGGATTGACTGCAGAGGAAGAGTTAGCCAAGATTTGTTCAAAACGATGGCCAGCCTGGTTTCAGAGGGATTAGTTACCGTTTCTGGTAATTTGATAGAAGGACTAGCCACTTGCGCCAGACTAGGCATATGGGTCCTGGAAGGACCATAAAAGAGGTTCCGTCAAGCATCCCATCTCATCTGTTAGAAGAGACGGAGGTCTGGATCAGACAGACTATTGAGGAGCTGCTGGTAGCAAGACTCGGAATTTGACATATGAGAGGACAAGAGGGGGATTTCGGACTTATATAGAAGTTTACATTTTGCAATCTATAATCCATTAAGCTCCAATTTTGGGGAAATTAATTTTAAAGTTAATGAGGTAAGCTCTCCAAGGGAAGAATTAAGAATGACTTATGCCAGGAGGTTATGAGAGAAATAACAAAGGGAAAATAAGAAATAAGTATTCTTAATTAAGCCACAAAACAAACATCGACGGCAAGAGTCTCCTGTCTAGGATGAGGAGAAAATAGGAAATCAAGGATGCCAGACCAAGAATCCTGAATACGACAGCAGATTATATACCCTGATGGGGGAAAAACCAGATCCCAGGACTAATATTGTCACAAGTAAATTGATCAGCCCAGCGTGACAGTAGATTGTGGGGACCTCCCTCTGAGAAGGCGGTAGTGAGGAGGAAGAGGAAGAACGCCATTTGATGAAGGTTGTCTCAAGCAGTGTTGAGTATTGACAAGTGTACTCCGCTTGAACCAACAAAGTATCTGACCAGGTGTCTGAAGCGGTGTTTCCATGCCCAAACCTTTTCTCGGTTAAAATCTAGGCAAGAGGGGGGATGTGTTGGGATTTTTGCTCATATTCCCAGCCTGCTAGATTACCTGGTATCGGTAGGGGAAAATTCCCTAAGGCGAAGTGAATTGGAAATTGGTTGGCCTGAGTTTCAGAGGAACTACGTTTGGGGGATTTTGAGATATTTGCCTGGTCATATCTGTTGGGCATTGATCTGGATGAATACTTAATCTCTCATATGGTGAAGTTGCCGACGAAATAGGGGCATCTGATAGTGATTAACTATCAGGTGTAACAATTGGGATCAGTCAGGTTTCATCACCAACTGATTGGAAATGAATAGTAAGTTGTGAGGCGAGTGATGCCGCCTACAACTAGCAAATCAATCAGTTGGTTTGTGACCTGCCTTAATGGGTAAAAAGTCCCATTAACTAAGCAGGTCGCTAGACAATTATGGCTGGTTTGCTTGAATTGAGAGGAAAACGTTAGGGACACATTTCTGACTCTTTCCATTTGAGTTCTCAAGGATGTCCAATGACGGAATCCTAGCCAGGATGGGGAAGACCATCGCTGCTGAGACAAGGATGGTTGATTCAACAGCAACAGCTGCTGTTTCATTGAAGAGGTGTTAACTGAGGCTTAGACAGCTTAATCCCCTACTATATAATTTCCTAGGATTTACTATAATAAAAAACCAGTAATTAGAAAAAAGCATTATCTACAGTTATATTATCAATTTGGTGTATAGTTAGGCTATCAGCTTCTATTGTGTCATTCTATCTCAAGGATATTATTGCATAAGGCAATAATTGGAAGACTCTCAGAGAGAAGAGTAAAGATCTGAGCGGGGATATAGAGATGAAGGAACCACAATCAGGGATAGCCACTGATTGTGTGCTGGGCTGAGAGAGACTATCACTGGGGTATCTTAGCGAAGATCAGGTGGACAAGAGTATAGGGAACAAATCCCTATGAGTATGACTTATAGAGTACCCGATCAGAAGTACTGGTCAAGCGTTAGGCCAATAATAGTTAATCTCAACTATGGATAATAATCTCCATACTATCATCAATTAATATATTCTACAAAATGCGACAAAGTGCATGAGGAAACTGAACCTGTGCAGTAAAAAGGTTACTGTATTGACAGCTGATAATCAACCTAGAGAAGATTTTTACACCTGTACTCGCCTTGTGAACTATATATTAACAAAACTAAACATTCCAGTATTGAGCTGAATAAGCTCTTGATGAATTTTGGTGAGAAGGGTACAATTACTAATAATGGCCTCACGATTATCTTGGCTAAATTCAGAGGCAGACTTAAAAAATTTGGAAGCATGATTATTCAAAAATTGAAGTCCTTCCATTAAATTGAGCATCCCTTGATGGTGCATTCCCACTATGGGTAATAAATGGTATAAGGTGGGGTGAATGAGCTGATGCAAATATTGTTCTGATTCTATTCCTGGCATTTGGGAATATTGCAATAATTCTTGTAAAATAGAGGGTACAGCATTATATTGAGATTGGGTAGCACAGATTCAAGGAATTAAAGCACCTTCAAGCAGTTAATTAATAATATTTTGTAAAGCCTCAGGTGGTAGTTGAAAATCTGAGGTTAAACTTAAGTTAGGACCATAAAATTCCAAGTTGACACAAAATTCCAACGTGGAAGGTAATTTTGAGATTTGGGCTTCAGATAAGCGAACCCATTGTAATATGCGGGCTTGCTTATGGTCTTGAGTTTCTTCAGGTAAAAAATTAGAATCCATGGTAAGATAGAAGTTTTCATTGGTGCATAACTCAAAAGTGCCCCTGTAGTGAGCACCAGTCTGGAAGTTTTGAATTACACTTCCAATGGGGCATGTTTTCTCTTGAAGTTACAATGAGCGGATTCTCCAAAAATTGATAAATTTAAATAAAAACACAGGTTATAAATTGACTTAATTTTTATTTTGAAAAAGAGGGAATATTTATAGGCTTTTTTACAGTTCATAATCTATCAAAGCAAATTAAATTCTGTGTGATAAAATCTTCAATCAGTTGACTAGGATGAGATTAATTGTCAACCTTAATAGATTGGGATATATTGCTCACTCCTTCCAATGCTGTTGGGGGAATTGATGGGGTAGAATTTTTGGAGACAAGAGAATTTGGTAAAATACCAACACCATGGAGTCCCAAGTATGCCTGGATTTATAACTTAAATGATTTGACAGGTCACAATATATAGTTTTCCTGATTCAAAACCACACTCTTGAAAAGATTTTAAGAGCTTGTTCAGATCTGATAAATGAGTGTCCATTGCTCCTGCACATGTCTTCTGCTGCTCCATCTCCATATACCGCCCATATAGTATATTTAACAGCTGGTCTCAGTGGGGTCAGTTGTAGATAAATCTTAACTATAGTTTCTATAATAAAAATTACTTTATAATAAACTTATTTAATTTGTTATCCATGGATACTATCACCCTCCTGATATGATTCAGGTGCCAAGAAACCCTGGGCAGTGAAAAAATACTATTTAACACACTGCCCACCATGTTAGTGTGGGAAATCCTGTCAATTGCTACAGTGACACACTGAGATGACAACTAATCCAAACTTGGATTTAGATCAATTCACCACCAATTTTTTCTGTTTTTTAAAACCATGTGCACAATTTGATCCCGCTTCTAATGCTCTCATGTGTATCCCTGGATAGCTGTCATCCAGTCTTCCCCTCCCAGACCCTACACCAGAATCTGTAAACCATGTGGTTGGCTCATCACAGCCCATTGTCTTATACTGGGAGCACAGGGTATTATGTTAAATCACAACTTTACTAATCTCAACAAGAGACTACCATATAAATTTATCATGTGAACTGATATGCCTCTAGCTTTCTGGGCATTCCATTGGGATCTGTCATACTCTAGGTGAAATCACAGCTATCTTACACTTAGCTGGATACCTGTAAATTTGTTAATTGTTCTAAATCTAAGCCTAAGACTTAATTTATCTTTATATTATCAAATACAAATTTTATATAGTTAAATTAAAGATCCACTTCATGCAACTTTTTCAAAAACTTTAAATCTGCTCAATCAATTTGTCTTGCAAGCTTAATTTCTCTGTAGCATTTTTTTCACTAAGTGTTCAAATATCCTTAATCACTTATAATACACAATAAAATATCTACCCATATTATATGATAAATTTATATCTTTTTACAACCAAAATAAGTCTATAAGCTATACTCCAATTATTAAAGAACGGTAATATTTGATCATTATAGATTATTAAGTTTTTTCCTTTTAAAATGAGTTTCACTAAACACTAATAACATCCTAAAAGCAAAATTGCTTATTTTTTGGTCAACTTTAAAATATAAAATACTGCAATCATTGCCTACTACTATTTTCAGAATTTCTGGATGCCACTATACCTTAGGATTTAAGCAGATTTTTTAAAAGCACTTTTTGTGCATTGCAGTAATGTAGCATGTAGGTTGGCTACCTTAAGTAATTATACAATTTGTTGTTTCTACAATACACTTTGACGCCTATCACTTTATTTGAAAATTGATATTAAGCTGAGTATAGTAATTTAGCATTATCAAGATTTGAATAGATTATAGCCATCACTTCCTTTTTTCTAATTCAAATTTTCCTGTTGGTATGGGAGCGCTTTATGAGAATGGTAATCTATCTTCTTTATGAAAGGCTCATAAAGCTTGAGGTTCTGCTGCAAAGTGGATATAGATTTAAACACACCTCATATCTTATAGACAGAATCACTAACATTGATTATTTTATTCTTTAGATTATCTCCATAGTGGTATGGTATCTTTTTTATTCATTTATATTACCAATTTTGAATAAAGACCTTGAGCAGGTTTGCAACTTGAAGGGAAACTTATGAATATATAGTTTTTAGTATGCTAATGGGAGAAGAATGTATGGCAGACCAGGGTCATGACAAAGATATTTTCAAAAGCCAGGATGATCACAACAGATACTTATAGGCATAAGTTATTTTAAACCACATTGTTAATTTTCAATGTGAAATTTCCCATCATTTAGTTATTAAAAAAAGGCATTATTCATACAAAGTGGGCCAAAGCCTTAGACAATACCCATAAAAGCACTTGACAACGTTAAACATACAATCAATGGTCAAAGGGTTAATGAGGATGTACTAAAGATGCTAAAATCCATGGCCAAGTTATGACTTGTCCCATCAAGTAAAGAGCATGCTGAGTAAGGTATCGCAATATTTATGGAAACAATGCACTGAACAAATCATATCTGACTTGACATATTAGGAATAATTTGAAGGGTACTAAAGAACTTGTTGCATTGTACCCTAATGAATGCAAATTAAAAACTTAAACAAAAAGTTGGACGGCTGTATATCCAGTTTAGGTGTAAGAGGTAGTGATGTATGATAATTTTAAATCAACTAAGTTATAAATTAGCAGCATACAGAGATGAAGGCGCTGGGGTAAACCATTTTTGTGATATTCAAACATAAGGTACCCAATATTCTATACCAATTTCGTCTTTATAATCAAAGATAGCCTCCATAGTCTCACTTAAGTTATTTTGGTAGGATGGGTAGCGCATTATCTTTGGGTCACACACATATGTAATTAATGCCATTAGTGATGTAGGCTTGTATTCACCTTGTATATAAGTCAATTTTGCATATCAAAAATATTTTTTTAGTCCTCAAGTTTACTATGACGCCTCACCCTTTTATAAGTTATCATTCTTTTATATTAATTGACCTTATTTTTATTATCCATGACCTGTCTTTAAAAGAATTCTTTTACACTAAACCTTGGCTTAGAACAAGCAATAAAGAAAAACACAGATAGAAATAATAAGGAACAGTTTCTTTTATGAGCTAAATATTACTCAAATCCATTAACAGAGATTCTCATATCACCATCCCAATGCACCAAATCTGGCGGAACGCAAATCTTATTTGAGCCTTGCAGTTAGGGTGGGTGCAATGGTTTAATATTATGCTTTATTATTTGCCTAAGGAGCTTTGTATTCACATACTTTATATGGTGATACTTATTAAGGTAACTTCTATAATATATGTTGAAGCATGAGATAGTTAAGAGCCTTCATTGACAATTAATATCTTACCATATCCACCACACAATTTAAATTGTATTTACCTCACACTACGATATTATTCTGGTAATATAACCATTAAGAGAGAGTTATTTGCTTCTATAGGTGCCTTTATCAGTTGTTAATCATGGTAAATCTGCTTATGGCTCATAAGAAAGTAATATTCCACAATTAACTCACTACAACTATCACCCTCTCATCATATGCTTGTGTTTTAATATATATTATAACCTCAACCTACCCATATGCATATTCTGCAAAGAAAATGATAGAGGTATTTCAGTATTGAACTTATATGCTTGCCAAATAGAAGAAATATAGGTTCAAAGGCCATTAATAAATCACTATGTAGGATACCCTTGAAAGGGATTTCATGTCTTATTACAAAGTCTCTTAGCTCTGGTATATGTCATTAAAAATAAGTACTTCATCTCTTACTTCACTTTTTGGCGTAGAACAAAAACCATTATACCATCCTCAGAAGTTATTCCATTTGTTCAATCTAAAAGCATCGTTTTCATATTATTAGAAATCCAGAGTGCTAAGGAAAGACCTTACTTTCTTTGTGGGCTTTCCAAGGCCCACAGTGAAGCCACAGTCCACAAGGCACCGCTGATTTCAAGGAGCTCTTGGTGGGCGCGTTGGAGGGAGTGTTGGAAAGGCTAACCCAGGGATTTGTTCCAAATATGCCATTTAATTAACATAGTATATAAAGAAAAGTTATACAAATATATATTTTATTTTAACTAAAAGGTATATTAAAGAAAGAATAACCCAACACCCTTCCATTAGCAGGGTGCTGGGTCTTATGGTGGGATGGGGGAGAGCTGCTAATCTGAACCATGGTAGTGGGAGAGCTTATTTAATTTTAAATTACAGTATCTATTAGTTTCAAATACCAATTTTAGTATCAGTTGATAAATAGCAAGCTATTCTCAGGTCAAGTTCTCAGATTCCAAATATCCAAATTAGCTATTTTTTTTTTAAGTAGAGTGTGGGTTTGATCCCCACTTTGCACTCTTCTCTCTGAATTTTTGCCTAAATTTTCTTGTTAGGCATATTTTTGCTCTAAAGGTTGGCTTCTGGGTTACCACTTGTTGGGGCATAGAATAAGGACTGTGGGGTGAGGACTTTTGTTTTTCTAAAGTCCTATACAATTGTTTGATTTTTATACATAAAAACATGCAGCTTTTGAGACTTGATGGGTTTGGGCTGAGGGGGTATAGGGAAAAATGCGTGGCAAGCTTTGAGGGGCAGTGGACACCCATCTCCCATCTATTGTGTGACCTAGATCATGTAAATGGGTAAGTGGAAGAGCCTTAGGCCTGTAGCCCTTTTTAGTCTTTAAGAGATGAAAACCCTAGTCCAGCTTTATAGCTGGCGCCTGGAGTCTTACTGTAAGTCTTGGGGACCAGCCCTTGCAACTGGATAGGGTTCAGCACCCCTTCCAGACGAAGAGGGGCCCAAAGGCCCCAGTGGATCCTCTGTCACAGCTGGTCGACCTCGCCCATGTGATAGATGAGTTCTTGGTGATGGCTTTCCTACCCAAAGACATCCCACTTTCACCTCTTCCCCCTCTTCAATCCTGGTAGGGTTGATAGAAGGGGTATGCAGGGAGATAGCACACATCAGGGGGCATGGAGAGGGCCTTGGATCCACCCACTCCCCAGGCAAGCCATGGCAAAAATTAATAAAATGGTACTTCCCAACTTCAGAGCCCCCCGGTAAATTCTGGACTGGGGGAGCTGGTTTAGACTGGTCAGTTTCAGAAGCCATATTGAAACGCAGCTCAGATTGCAAACCCAGCCCCAAATGACTCAGAGCATCAGCCTCAATGTTTTGAAATGGATCCAGGGAGTTTGGATCGCATGAATAGCCCAATTGAAGGACTGGCTCGAATTGCCAATAATCTGATCCATGGACCCCTGCCTCTCAGGATGATTCTAGACCACCCAAGCCATAAGAATGGATCACCTCGAGTCACCTGGACCTGGATTGGTAGTATCAACTTAACTTGGCCACAATAATTTGGAAAATCTTGCAAAAATTTTCTAAGCTTTTGCCAGATATGGGAGCTGCCTTCTACCCCCTCTGAGCCAGGCAACCAAACCGAATCCCCCATCCCCCAAATGCCCAATACCTCAATAATTTACCATGCCTATTGCCCAGTTTAAAAGGCAGCTGCCCCACCTGAGGGCAGTTGTCAGTCCATTCTTTTGCCTTTTGTCAAATAAAATCCGAAAAATCTGCCTAGTTTGCCACAGCCTCCATCTGCCTTTTAGAAAATTTTCAAAACAATCCCATCAATCGATCCAATGAAGCATGCCAAATAAAATTTGAAAAATCAGCCTAGTTTGCTGCTGCCTCCATCTGCCTTAAAAATTTATAAACAATCCCATCAATCAATCTGACAAAGTTCACCATCATTCAAATCCTCTTGCCAATATTCTCCAACTAGATTATCTAGTTGCTTGATCCCACCATGCGGCAGCATATTGAAAATGTGATAATCCGCTCTGCCCCCAATGACAAACCCGCTGCTTTGTTTGTTTTCACACATCCGTTAAATAGAGACCCTCCTGTCCATTTGGTTGTCAAGTATGCCAAAACTGCTCCCCAGTTGGAGCAGCTCAAGGCGTCCCTGGCCCACCATGCATGGGTTTGGCTTCCATATCCGCCCCTGCAGCTGTGGGTCCAGCTTACCAGCAGGACCTAGCGCGCCCCCTCCAGGGGAAGCTCAGTCCCAGCCCCTCTCACGGGGTTTACCATACCTCCACACATATTTCCAGTAACGTGGCGGCCTCTATGCCATCCCCCGCTAGCGCTCAAACCCCTCTACCTGAATCTGAAGGCAAGCAACCGCAAACCCTGTAGGAGTCGTTGTGCTCCCTGCCTCTCCCGCCCTTGGGGGTTGCCCCTGCAAGACTCGCGGTTGCCCCCAATGCAACCATATGGTTTGCCTGGGGGCCTTCATTATGTTACTGAACGTTTGCTTTCCTCACATCTCCTGTAGATCCCCACTTCTACTAGTTGCCCAGAACGTTATGCCTCTGGCATTCTGGGGCCTCCACTGGGTGCTCGCGCACCCCAACTGGGAGCCCAGTATAGTTCTTCTTAGCTGAATCCGTGACAATTACATTACCCTTTCCTTGACAAGGAGGGGCTCACACCCCTTCAGGGGCTTTGTTGAGGGTTTAATTCTTATGGGTAGTAGGCATCTTGATGGCAGCAATAGCGGCTGATTTGACTGGGGAAAGCGCTGGAGCGTTTAGGTTTTATTGCGAAATTACTCCAATGAATTCTGACAGTAAATACAATTCTTAAATTAACCCAGGAGTTCTTACACACTGGATGTCCTTTCCATTATACCAGGTAGTGCACTTGACGTTTAAGTCGTTGTGTATCCAAAATCTTCTTTTGAAGCATGGAACGAGGTATGAACTTTTAAATGAGGAGGCAGAACAAAATGAAAAGCACGTTGTTTAGACCATAGTAATGGGAACTGGTCCTTCTCATTTGCATGCCAATTTTTGACATGGTACCTTCTGGTGCAGATTCTTGGTATCCATCATATTTTAATCATCTTCTTGTAATTATGAACCTAACGTTGTTTCTTGTCTGCAAAACGCTTGACATTATTGGTAGATTTATTTAGCCAGCTCTGTACCTGTTGATGCAATTACGGATGTTTTTGACAAAACAATCTGCCGCTGAATGTTACTGAGCTTTTGGGAACCAATTGTAAAGGCGGGGTTGTACCCCAATAAGCGTACATGGGTGACATCCCTGTTGAGGTGAGAAAAGAGTTATTATATGATAATTGGACTTAAGGAAGGTTGCTGCACACGTATCCTGGGAGGCAGTATCATAGCATCAAAGACACTTCTCCAGGGGTTGGTTGGTGCGTTCAGTTTGACCATCTGAATGGGGGCAATAAGATGATGATTTGCATGGCTAATCTTTTAGAATATCACTTAAGGCCTCCCAGAATTGCAAGGTAAGCTTAGGCCCCCTGTTACTAATTACTTCTTGAGGAACCCCAAGCAAGTAAAATAAATGTGCTACAAAAATCCGTGCCATGTCCTCAGCTGTAGTGGTTGTCATACAAGTGATAAAGATAAAGTACTTTGTAACGCTATCTACCATCAAAATCACATCATACCCTAAAAGATAAGGATAGTCTTTTATAGTAAAAACCATTGACAGCAATGTCCATGGGCCTGCCGCCTGCTAAATAAAGTGAAGAAGGCCGTTTTTCGCTTACTATCTTACTTTGACCTGACGCAGATTAAGCATTTCTAAATCCAGGTGGGAACGTCCATTGTCTGTACATTTCACTTATATCCTCGTTTGATTAAATTGATACATTTTTTGCGCCATGGTGCCCCATGAGTGAGGGATCATGATGTTCACTTATTACACAGGAACGAAGCTCAGAGGGAACTCATACTTTTCATAAAAAATATATTACCCTATTTTTTCATTAATTCATCCAGATGGGGCTGTACCATCTTAAATCTTCACTAAGAGGTCACGTCCTTCAGGATACGTGGACTGGTATGCAGACACCGCATCCAGGAGAGAACTTTCATTGGTAGGATTACCAGGGTTGGATCAGATGGAGTAGCTTCAGTTACTGTCTGGACAGGCTCTGATGGAGTAACTTCACCCACTGGATCAACAGGAGTATTAGGAATACTGGCTGATGTGGAATTGCAGGATTTAGATTTAGATTAAGATTTGGTGGTTTACTTGGGCATAGTTTCTGTATTGGGGATGGTGCAACAATAGCAATGTCTCATAGTGAAGAAGCTATTACCTTCTCAGGGTTCTTTTACCGTTACTAATTTTGGGCCTGTCTCAAAAGTGTGAACCATTAGGTAATTTTGGTTAAAGAAATTAGGTAAAATATGAGTAGTTTCTTAACAAACTCATACTTTAGTAAAGTTCGAAAATCACATTAGTCCTAGTCTATCTGTGCGCCACCTTCTGAGGTTTGTGATAATAAGCAAGTGACCGGTGGTCTGTGCGCAAAACCACTGTATGCTTTGCATTTTGTAACAGGTACCGCAGTGAATTAGCAATCTGAAAATATCAGATAATTTTTTATTATAAATGGCTTAAAAGCGCTCCATGAACTAAGTTCTTTGAGAAGTATGCCACAGGTTGTTCTCTCCTCAGCTTCTTGCAGGAGACAGCAATTACTGCAGTACAGGAGGCGTTACATACCACAAAAAAAGGATTGTCTTCATCAACATGACGCAAAATTAGGAGCAGAAGAGAAGACCTCTTTTATTTAATAAAAAGCTTTTTGGCACTCTGGGGTCCAAATAAAGGGAGCATTCTTACTGATGAGGGGGTAAAGGGTTGAGGCTAGCTCCAAAATAGCTGATGAGGATTTCTTAAGAAAAGTAACTGAGCCTAAGAAAATCCGCAGTTGTTTATGCGTTACTGGGGTGGGCCATGAATGAATGGCCTCCAATTTAGAGGGTGGGATGGTGTGGCCATCTTTTTAGGATTACATTACTGAGGAACTGAACTTCATCTTTTAAAAATACCATTTAGAAGGCTTTGAAACAAGATAGCTTTGTGAAGTGCGTATGTCGCTACTACTAAATCCTTACTGTGTTGTTTAGCATTGAACGCGGGGATTAAAATGGCTTCCAAGGAGGCAATAGCACAAGAGAATCTAAGTTCCCCCAAAGCGTCATCAATTTGGCGCTGGAAAACTGCTGTAGCGTTCTTCAGACCAAAGTACATGTTTTTAAACGGGTATATTCCATACTGGATGCAAATTTCCATCAGCCACTACTGCCAGACTTGACCTGTACTTAGTGGAAAGCGTTACCCAGATTAAGATTTAAGAAAACTTTTGACTTGAAATTTTTTTGGGAACTTGCTGCTTCAATGGTAAGAGGTATAGATCAGGAACTGTTAAGTATTTAAGTGCTCATAATCCATGCATGGTCACAAGGTACCATCAGACTTTTAAGCAAAAACGATAAAAGATGACAATGTGGATGATTTTTTAACCATCCACTCCTTATTTGCCATGTCGTCAAGCCATATTATTTTATGCAAGGTCTTCTTCTGGCTTTTATAGATAGAGGGGACAGTTGATTTTAACGAGGTCCATCATTAGCTGAAAACCCATATTGAATTCTGAGTGACTTGGCATCTTATTGGCCCCATCTAATTCAAAAACTTTATGAGGGAGCAATGATATGGGGCAAATTAGGCATTTCAGGAACTATATCTATAGAAGATTATTCAACGTGCCACTACAGCATTGCCTGTTGCTAAGGTGGGAAGAAGTAAAATTTCACCCAAATGAGCGTTGGAATAAAGGCCCACATATTCTTCTCCAAGTCAATATTTACTGAGTGGCGGAGCCACTAGCATATACCCAAAATCATTAGGTATAGCAACTAATGGATTTTCTCAAAGTGTGCTATAAATTGATATCCGTGGGCCAAAAACGCAGGAGTTTATAAAGAGGGAGTGTGAGCATAGGGATCCTAGATGCTCAAGGGCTGAGGATCCTAGGTAACTGCAATAACTAAAGCTTGCAAAAACTCAAGGTCATTGTGATCCCTGTGGCACCAGTATCTACCAAGGCAGTTACTGTTACCATATGTTTCTCTATTATAATAGAGATGGGAATCAAAAAGTAAGCACAATCAATTTTTTCAACTCATCAAGAAAACAAATGGTCAAACCAGACTTCTTAACTTTGAAGAGTTTGCATAACTTGATAAGCCTGTTGATCAATTCAAGTGGGAATAGCAGCGGCCTGGGAATATGATAAAGGTGCAGACTCAAGATTGTCAGGGTTAATTAAAGGGCGCATATTTGAAAGATCCTCATAAACAGTAGCAACTTAATTCTTCTCCATCGCTTATTTTATAATTGAGTGGTAGTAAATGATAGCAGAGGCTTCAGGGCTTATAAGAATTAAAATCATCCAAAAAGGGTCGTTTGAAATATTGTGGGGTGGTAAAGATTCTTTAGAATGAGACTGCTCCAAATGGACCATTATGGCTTCGTCAAACCCCTGGGAGGGGGTAGAATAGGCCTCAGTGTGGAAACTTATGCCCGTGTTGTAAGTGTTTGACTCCATATTCTTGTAATCCTTTACATTATTTGCGTTTGAAGAGACAATTGGTGCAATAGTCAAGAGCGCGGGGGCATTTACTCAACATAAAATGAATCACTATTCAAGCTATTCCCCTTGCTGTAAAGTTTTCAACAATTACTGTATATCAAAGTGAGCAAACTAGAGGGAGCCTCAAACTCTGAATGCTTACAGTGAAGAGAGGGAGACAAAGGTACTGTGGGTTGTGCTGCACAAGCTAATATGACCTAATGTACGACTTTCACAAGGTATTTTCTGAAGACAAATAAGAGAACTCTGAAATTAAAATAGTTTTGGTTGGTGGCAGAGCCATTTAAAGTCAAGAGAGCTTAACTAACTACTGCACCTCAATATTTGTTATTTGGGATATAGTGTTAGGAGCCCAACGTGCCAAAGAATGATTTGGCCTCTTTTGTAGGTATGCCAGAACCCAAAAGGAAATCCACCATTCAAAAAGCACCACTGGTTTCAAGGAGCTGTTGGTGGTGCGTTGGAGGGGGCGTTGGAAAGGATGCAGTTCAAATAAATTAGTTCCCATTTACCTTTTTATTTATTAAAAATACAAAAATAAGACTTTTCTTAGAAATAATTTTATCTAAAATAAAGAAAAACTAGGAGAAAAAATAAACTACCACCCTATTACTAGCAGGGTGTTGAGCTTTATGGTGTGATGGGGAGGGAAACGTTACTAAGCCTAACTTGGAAACCAGGAATGGTAGCAATATTTAAAAACAATTTTCAGAAACTTTGAACTTTAGTTTTGAAGGTAACAATACCTGGAATCATTTGTTACTCGATTTCATATAATATAATTACTAACAAATTGTTCAATTTTATTCTGATAAATTCAGGAGGCTTTGACATGTTTAATCCTCTTTTGGACTTTTTATCTTCGATTTCTGCTTATTTTTGACTTTTGAAGTAAGTTATTATTCAAGTTGGTTCCAGGGTGGACCATTTGTTGGGATCAGGGGATGGGGGCCGCGGGAGAGCTTCTTGAACTTCTTAAAGTCTGCACAAAGCTGTTCTTTTTTATATTAAATACTGTAGATTTTGAGACATGGATGAATTTGGGTTGAAGAGAAAATAAGGACAAGGCACAAGGCAAACAGGGAGTGGAGAAGCCACTCATTTCTTATCCAGGGTATTCCCGGGGTCATAGATTTGGTGAAGTGCAGGACCATAGGGCTTGAACATTTCTTTGACCTAAAGGGGTACAAGGCCCTATTCAGCTTAATAGCTGGAGCTAAGGTCCTTATAGTATCGGCGTAGGGGAGTGAGAGGCTTAATACAATAACCATGGGTTCATCAGGACAAATAAACTTGAATTCATCTGTAAAAGGCCGCTCAATATTGTAGAGAAGATTTCAACAATTTCATATATTCTCAAGGATCCCGCCAAAGGAAACATTCTTTTTTTTAGTACTAGCAAAGGAAACATTCTTAACGGAGTAAAGCTAACCCCTTAAAGCAATTACAGCAGAGCGCCGAGGCGCCAGCCCTCACCAACCAAAAATCATTCAGTTAACCATAGGAAATTTGTTGATCCCCTATGTTTAGTCAAGTGGTGAATTTTGCAATTTGGGTTCTGACCAACCATGGATTTTGACTTAAGCCAAAATACCCCTAATGCCCTATAGATCTCACCATTACCATTGTCCCTATTATCTATATCTCTTGGCAGATTGATTCTAATCAGTCAGCCATCAGATATTATTAAGGATTTTCAGCCCAAATCCAAGCATTTAATAATTTGCTATACCTTGTCCCAAAAATCTGTGTACCTTGATAGTTTGATTTGTCATTTACTTGTCATCAAAAATTTCACTAGCTTATTTTCACTACCAAATTTAAGCATAAATAAGTTCAATATATGATCCTAAATTCCAGTGGATTGATTCCTATCTGCTTGTTGACTAAATGTCCAGTTCCCCAAACCAATTCCGTTCCCATCAGTCAAAGATTTACAAATGATTCTGCCAAATTTATCCCATAAGTCTGTCAATCAAAACCCTAAAAATTTGCCTGACGTTGAGAACACAATTACCAAGATGCTTTGATGTTGAACAGATCAACACCAAGATGTGCCCAACGTTGGACGGACAACATTCATGTTTCAGGTGCGTATATCCACATCCTATTTTTGAAACATAAGTAGGAAATGAAAGAAGGTTTGAGAGCAGTATGTAAAGCTGAATTACTAGATGACAGGGTATAAATTGAAAGGCCTGTTACTGTAATAGGGATGAACGTGGCAATGCACGTACTGGTATCTACTATTATAAAAGGAATGAGGTTATCATAACGCCTGATCTCCAAGGCTGGAAATCCCATCAAGGCTAAAGATTTTTGGAGAGTTTATTTTGAATATGCTGATTTTCATTCCACCAGAAGTCTAACTCTGTAAGTACCCAATGAGACTACAGCTTTTTGGAGGTTTATCTGATAAAAGCTTATTTTGAGCCACCCCTAAATTTTATTGGTGGTATAAAGTCTCCATACAGCTATACCTGTTTGTGTGTTAAATACCTGTGTAAATCTCACCCAGTTGCAACCCCAATTACAACAGAGGATAAGACTACACTATAACGGATCAGGTGGTACCTGATCCGTACATTGCAATGGATCAGTTAGTACTAGATCTGAACAGGAAATTAATAAGAAGAAATCTGAATAAAGGGAATTTAGAGTAAGGGAAATTTGATGTTCCAAAGCTGAAACGCATCTGAGTCAACATGACGTCAAACTTATGAGCGGCTCAGACAATAATTCCATGGGGAATGAAATCTTCGCCTGAGATGTGTGGGACAATTTAGGAGAGCTTGGCATAGTGGAAAGTCTATTTTATATTTGCAAATGCACTATATATTTGAGGATAGGCTGACTTGAATAGCCAGTTGAGTCTTCTACAATATATCCATTCTTCAATAAAGCTTTGTTGGCAGAATCAAAAAGAGTATTTTATTTTAAAATAGAATAATTGGATCAGAAGGCGTGGGCTCCAATAGTGGGCATGGTGTGGCGTTGGCATGTTACTCAGTATCCTCCTATAGCGTGTGGACAGGGATCCAAGGACATGTGGCAATGGCGAAACCTGGTGGATGGGTTTGGGGATTGGCTCTGGCGAGCTGGTCTCTAGTAGAGTCAGTAATGTGGCTCTTACTTCCCAATTTCCTTATGGGATATTGGTGCGAACTCATTCGTTATATTAGATCCAACTCAACTTGTTCTTGGTTTGGTCATGAGTGGAAGGAGGTGGATGTTTTGTAAGGTGAACAATGGGATTGTTGTGAGTCAAAGGAGGTGGATGTTTCTAAAGGGGAGGAATGGACTGACTGTGAGTTGAAAAAGGTGGAGGTTTGGAAAGGAAAGGAATGGATCTACAGTGATCCAAAAGAAATATCGTGAGCAGTGTCAGGTGTGGTTGGCTCAAGTGTTGGGAGGAACTTGGGAGGAAGTTTACTAAGTGGTGGATGAAATAGCGCAGGCCATGGCGGATCTTGAGGAGAATTAACGGGGGAGTATGGCACGGGCAGTGGCCCATCAGGAGCAGCAGGCAGATACCCAAAAGGTGTCCAAAGGAGCTGTGGATGAGTTGTACCAGGGAGCGGATAAAATGGCATTAACCATGGCAGATATCAAGAAGAATCTATGGGGAAGTGCGGAGTGGGTGGTGGCCCAGCAGGAGCAACAGGCGGATCCATGAGGCATCCAGAAGGGCCATGGTCAGAGTTTGTCAGGAGGCGGACGAGATGGCACATGCCCTGGTGGATACCAAGGGAGAGCTATGGGGAAGTTTGGAGTGGGCGGTGGCCCACCAGAAGCAACAGGCAGATCCATGAAGAGCCTCCAGAAGAGCCATGGATGGAGTGCACTGGGTCCTGGATGAGATAACGTGTGCCTAGATTAATGCCAAGGAGATGTTATAGGGTTGTTTGGAACAGGTGATGGCCCACCGGAAGTGATAGGCAGATCAGTGCAGAGCACCAGATCCAGAACTTAGGAGCTGGGCAAAGGGCTAGCCGCGTGTGCAAGTGAAGTGGAAGGGTGATCTGAAGGAGGAGATGAAATGGCAAATAGGAGAAGTCGGTGCAAAGTGCCCAGGGATGGTCCAGGGATTCTGATCTTCACAGGGGTGATGTAATGGATCAGGTGGTATCTGATCCATACATTGCAATGGATCAGTTATTACTCAATCTGAGTAAGAAATTAATAAGAGGAAATCTAAATAAAGGGATTTCAGAGCAAGGGAAATTTGATGGTCTGAAGCCAAAAAGCATCCAAGTCAATATGACATCAGACTTATGAGCTGGTTCAGACAATGATTCCATGGGGAATGAAATCTTCGCCTGAGATGTGCGGGATGGTTCAGGAGAGCATGGCATAGTGGAAAGCCTATTTTTATTTGCAAATTTACTATATATTTGAGGATAGGCTGACTTGAATAGCCAGTTGAGTCTTCTACAATAAATCCATTAAATCAATAAAGATTTGTTGGCAGAATCAAAAAGAGTATTTTATTTTAAAATAGAATAATTGGATCAGAAGGCGTGGGCTCCAATAGTGGGCATGGTGTGGCATTGGCATGTTACTTGGTATCCTCCTATAGCGTGTGGACAGGGATCCAAGGACATGTGGCAATGGCGAAACCTGGTGGATGGGTTTGGGGATTGGCTCTGGCGAGCTGGTCTCTAGTAGAGTCAGTAAAATGGCTCTTACTTCCCAATTTCCTTATGGGATATTGGTGTGAACTCGTTTGTTACATACATGATATAAACATAGAGATTACACCCCCATACAAATAATTCAGGCGGTAATTATAATGATCTTTCTTATTTTTTGGAATTACACTTGAGCGTCCCACTTATAATCTAAAGGAAAATGATGCATTATTAAAGGTCACAAAACTATGACACCACAGCTCCAAAGCACTCACTATAATATTAGGAAACTAAAATAAAGGTTTAGACTCTTCAATATGCATAAGATAATTAGTTATTAATCTTTGGTAGATATTTATCATGAGGTCCAACGGGCCAGAGTTGCCATCAATCTATAAATCTAAACATTTTTGAAATATATTTATTTTATGTGAGGTGGGCCAACCTGGAGACAATACCGCACCAATTAAGGGAAATTGAATGAATGGGAAAAGAGGGTAAAATTTTGAAAACCTCCATGCGCGGTGTATGATAGGCCAGGAACTCCAAGGATCACCTTTTCTATTCGCTATCTCAGTTTGGGGCATTGGTGTGCAACGCCAACACAGTCATGATTGTCCCCTACCCAAAGTTCCAGTACCAGAATAGAACTCAGGGAGCATTTGTTGAAATATATACTACCTTTATTCCATTGCATTAGGCTAATATATAAAGACTTTGCTTTAGTAAATAAAATATAGATTTTGTAATGAACTGGCTCCTTCTAGTGATCTATAAAAGGAATTTGAGAGAACATCCATGTAATTTACCACAATCTCGTTATTAATCCCAAAATTATTCCTTAAGCTAAACTATAAAAAAACTTTTGTTAATATTAATCCTTGCAGTACTGTTATAACTATACTAAAGCTGAGTAGGATTCCTTGACCTAAGGATAATGTATAAATTGAAGAAATTGCTTTGATTAGCAAGTTTTTACAAAATATAAACCATTCTTGTTTCCACCAAACATGGTTGCAGTTTGTCCAAAGATAAAAATAAAGTAAGTTATTTTAGATCTATAGGCTTAAACTGTTCTTTATTTTCCCTTATAGAGGGCAGTATAAAACAGAACTGAGGGTCTCCGCTTCCTTCAGCTTCATTTCTTAAAGCAAAAATAGAATAAAATTATCTATATATAAATGCTACTATCCATAGCTACTATTGTGACATCATGGGCTTGAATTCTCTTAGTATAAGCTCAAATTGCTTATTCTGTTGGTTGCTAGTCTTACACTAACAACAGATTCTACCCAAAGAAGATAATTACTAAAATTTAGATGATCCACTGAACAAATGGTACCTATTCTGGTTTAGCAATCCAGCATTTTGTTATAAACCCATCTAGGCTGAGGCTTAAGATTATCCAATCTTGCTCTACCCATATGGTTCAATTCAGATATGATTGAGGGTTGGTTATTTATGTTGTTATTGCTGATTTTCTCTGTTCTATTATAAATCAGAACAATGTTATTTTGAGGCAATGGTATAGCTGTCACAGCTCTCCATGGACTCAACTCAATTATATAAGAATTTTTAAAGGTAAAATATTTGTAAGGATTACAAAGTAAAACTAAAAAATAAGACTTGACAGTATTCTTTGTAAATGTATGACATCTATATGTTAGTGTATACTAATATTATCATAGAATTACATCATTCTAAAGAATCTCTCTGATAACCTATTCATCTATGTAAGTATTTTATTTCAAGAGACAAAAATATATCTTATCATATGACCCAATTTATATAACCCTAGAGTTTTTATTAACATTTCCTTTATCAACTATTACAAAATTTTTAAACAATATTCTTTAATTCAAAACTTGATTCTCCAATTAGCACCTTTTAAACAATGAAAACATCTTTGAAGCCATGCTCTATCAGATAAAATTAAGATAGTAACAAAATTTTTTTGGGGAACCTCCAAATAGTAGTCAGTGACTCTGCCAAATGAGCCACCCTCCAAGAAACTCAACATATGGTTACTCAGACATGGCCAACCAGATATACCCACTCAATAGTGGCAACCGCAAAAGCAGGAATCTCCACCTAATCTGAAGACTATACAAAAAGCACCAGTTCACCAGATTGCACTTCTGCAACCTGCATTATAAACAGTTTTACTCATTCTACATCCTGATAACCCGCTGGTCTCTCCCTTAACAAGAAATACATCGCCAAACAGTTTTTATTTTATCAGCCCAGAAAGATGCAGCTCAGATTAACTGGGAAATTACCTCCCACGTCAAATCAGCTTTTGGGCCTTCTACTAATGCTAACACTGGTCCTCTGACTTCCCTCATATGGGGCGACGCCCAGCTACTTGGGCCTAAATCAAAGTTATAAGGTTGGAATAGCCATCCAAGATGGTTCACAAAGAACCAGTTTAATTATTCTTTTCCTCCTAGTGAGGGTTTTACTGATTCAAATTTTGCTTTACAACTGTCGCAGATGAGTCTTCAGAAGCATCAGAAGATCAATTCTTGACCGCTGTAATGAATAAACCCAAACCAAACAGGTGGGGTTGTGGCAACTTAACATTTGTAATGATTTAACCACCCCATTTATAGATGATGGCAGCCCAAAAATCTATCGTTATGTCAGGATGACGTCAACAAAAAAATTACACAAGATGGTCATTTAAATTCAGTTTGTGAAGATGACAAAGTTACCGCCAAAAACTATGAAAATTGACCCCCTTTTATACCTTCAGGGGTCCAAACTAATTTTAAGCTTGCTGGTGATGACGAAAAAACCAGCCCATATTACCCTGATGCAGAGAATCAAGTCTTACAGTCAAATATTCCCAAAGCGTGGTAATCAAAATTTGAGATTTGCTTAGAACCTGATGTGAGGTGCATTGAAGTAGAGCCATCAAATAAACCTGAAGCTGACCATAATATTACTAAATCAGGTACCAAAACAAAAGTTCAAGACAAAAATACAGCCCCTAACCAGAAGTGGGGGGTGAACAAAGGGTTCTTGATATCCCGGTTCAGGGATAATCACCTCTGATAGAAGCTTGAAGATATAGGAATTAAGCTTATTAGATGCCACAACTAAAGCGGAAGTCAGACGCCAGATTACTAGTGAAAATGAGAACCCCCCATATCACTACCCTAGTTTGCAATAATTTTACAATTTACCTCCAATTTTATATCTTTGAGTTTTTGTGTGCCCCTAAGGGAACACAGTGAAGTCAACTTTGCAGGATGAAACCTGGGGTACTAACCCCTGCCACACTGGGGCTGCGCAAATCAAGGCCCATAACTGAACCCCAACCGCAGGCGGTGTGGTTCACACCACCCCAAAAACTCACATATTCCTTACTGTTTGGTATACTGGGCAGTAAAGGCTACACGGCAAATTAATAATTATGCCAAACATTCATTTGCGAGGAATGAGACCAGACTAACCACCAAGTTGGACTTACTTGAGAAATGAGGATTTCCATAGAATTCTTTGGCTAAATAAAAACTGTCCATTGAATATAGCCAAAGAGCTGTCTCTTGGATTCCTTCTGAAGGGAAGCAACTCTGGTTTCTTGCATGGTATATACCATACATCACCTCCCCCCATATGTGCACCAAACCCTGAGCCCCACCTTGTCTGCAAGCAGCCTTAGAGAAGCATACAAAATCAGGATCTCTGGCCATGCTAGATGGCTAGAGTATAACTTGCACCATAGTTGGTATGCTTCAAACCATAGGAGAATACTTCTCCACTAAGTCTTTAAAGCAAGACGCTCAATGAAGGTATTTTTTCCATCTCCACCTCTCTATACACTTACGGCCATACAGAAGAGCATCTTCCTGATGATTATTCCATTTGCGCAGAGTCGCCCCAGTGACCAATACGTTGCTATGGAGTTGGAAAAAAATCTGAACTGGTATAGACCAGCATCCCTTAACTCTCCTCCCATATAGGTCCATCAGGACTCGTCACTTGCTACAGAAGGTCCAGGTCAAAAATGTCGAGCAAAGCTCTCCATCTTTAAGATACCAGAGCTTTGTGGATATGAACTTTGAGAGGCAGACACCATCACCACATCCCACCTTTAGTTAGTCCTGAAGGACAGGAAGAGTCTTCTTTCTGGGATATCTTCAGCCTTCTCTTCCTCGCAGGAACACTTGCTGTTCCTTCCCTCCATAATCTTCTGAACAGGTTTTCCTAGCCTCAAATGCAGCCATAGAAGGAATTGCTTCCCTCCAGCAAGAAGAAAATTCAGTTTCTTTAAAAACATCACATGCCTTCCTTACCAGCACCTTAGAGGCACTGGTAACATTATTATCTCCTTCCACCCTAAGAACCCTTCAGCCATCACCATCAAAGGAGGTCCACCAGTAAACCACCCCAATAGAGTTCTTGAAGGCCTTGCGCAGATGAGGATCAATATTTAGTCTCCAAGCGCCTCCTAAAATGGGAATTTTCCAGATCCTTTCAATGGACCCCTCTGCACCCTCTAATCTTTCATTTCTGCCCAACCAAGCTCTAAAGTAATACTTCCAATAGCCTGGTAGACTCCTCGCGCTTGGTATGGTCCATGATTAATGCCGCAGATGACACCAAAGTCCTTGTTGTTATAATCCTTGCAGCCCAGCGCAGTAGGCCTCCACAATTAGAAACTAAAACGCGGAATTTTCCTATCTGGCACCTGTGTATTATCTACTTTAACTGTAGTGCCCTGACCATACTCTCAAAATTAATCAGGCCAATGTCCCCTTCTTCACCCCATGACAAAGGGCTTCAAACTGATTTTTGATACACTCTCCAACAGATGAAAAGATAACTAAACTCTTTATTGTTTTTATGGAAGAATCTGGCAGTGGAAAATCTGGCAATAGCCATAGTTTAAAAAGGATAAAAGCGTTCATGGTAATGGCTCTGCCATGATAAATATAAATTGAGCCATTGCCACTTATAAGCCATGATCTAAAGGTCTCTCAAGTTTAAGCCATATTTTGTGCGGGGACGCCCAACCAGGGATGGGACACCCAAAACACAGAAACTCCTCCCCTGTTGCCATCTATGGGATTGTGCTCTTTAGTGTCGCATTCAACGTTACCATTCCGCTGATGGGACATGCCATGGATTTTGATTAAATTGACCTTTTCATTGATTGCGCTTTGATACATCTTCAAAATGTTTATCACCAACTTCTCCTCATCCTCTGATATACAAAATTTATTAAACATCCACAAACATTGAGTGAGAATACTCTTTTCCAGTGATGGTAAGTTTCTTCCAGTCTATTTCCTGAGAGACACTGAAAGGGTCTCTTTTGCAAGAACAAACAACAAGTGAGATATAGGATCTCCATGACGCACGCCCCTATACACCTTAAAATTGGTGGGAAAGGAACCCCAATAATATTGACAACTGATTAGGTCTCCCCATATATCGCTTTAAGCAGTCTCACCAAGCGCCCTATGATCCCAACTCTGCATAATACTTCTATAATAACTCATTATTCACTAATCATACGCCTTCTCTTAATCAAAAAACAGTAGCCCCCCTCTGGTCATACTGTTTACTTGCCCACTCTTCTATAAGGTGAATCAGCATCAAGTTGCCAGTAATTGAGCGTCCTGGGATAAACCCACTCTGCTTTTTCCCAACAACGTCTGCCACAACCCCCTTTATTCGATTGGTTAGGATCTTTATCAATATCATGTAGTCAACATTAAGTAGAGTCAAAGGCTGAGAGTTCCTTATGAGTGTATGATCTTCCTCCTTAAAAAATACTACCAACGTGGCTTTTAAAGACACTGTCTTGATAGTACTAGAGACCAGGTTTTGATTTATAAAGCTCATTAGGCAGCTCTGACATTTTTGCCCAAAATAGCTTATAGAGTTCCAGGATCAACCCATCCTCCCCAGGAGCTTTGTCATTTTTTCCATTGCAGATGGCGTCTAACAATCTGATTTGAATATCTTAGCACATAACAGCCGAGTCTACATTGGCAGTATCCTCAATTCACTTGTGAGTACTTTAGTTGCCTCTGGTTATTTCTTTGAGGGGCCATAGAGGTCCACATAGTAAGTTGTGACCACATCAGCCATGCGAGCTGCATCCATCACCTCAACTCCCTCATCACAAATTGACAAAGATTCTTGCTGGGGGTCTTAAAGCCCCTACTGCCTTGCGGAGTAAGGCCACACTGCCATTAGAGTCCTCATCCCACTTAGATTTCCTTTGTTTGAGGCGATCCACCATGAAGGCTCTCAATTAATTTGCATACAATTCAGCCTTGGCCATGTAGGCAGATGCCTCATAACCCACCTTTTTTTCAGATACTTATAAAGCTCCTCTCCAGGGTTTCATACCTTAAACGCATGGCCCCTAGCTGCCTTATTATTATTTAACGCGCCACCTTGAGATCCACCTTCATCTGCAGCCATTTTACTGGTGCATCTGGCTTCCCTATAATATGACTTCTCTACCATCTCATCTTCTTCCTCATGATTTCCTGAAATGGAGACCATTTTATTAGTCACAGGTTCATTCTCCAGAACCCTTTCCTCAAAGAAGAAACTTGAGGATATTAATCTGCAATTCCAGAGGCTTGTGGTCTGAAACACCTGGATCATGATTCCAAAGAATCAACTTTCAGCGACTTAGGATAGGCTGGGGTACCGATTCAAGTTAAATATAGGAGAAATGATACCCTTGAACATGAGTCCACCCAGTCTCCCCTTCATCAAAATGTCCCGCCTTCCGCACATCCAGTAGGCCAAGGTTGATAACTGAACCGGCCAGCTTGTGGGATCCATGATCAGAATTCCAGTTACATGAAGCTCCAACCCTGTCATCCCTAAAGCAAAAAAGTTCATGTCTCAAACCAGCACTACTGACCCCCCAATGCCTTCTTCCTGGATCATCAGACCAACCTTTTGGAAAAGGGACTTTCTTGCAAACCTAGAAGTGGGCGCATTTAAGCTGATAAACCAAAATCATTGCCACAAGCCTGAATTACTACCACTTCCTTTCCAGAGACCAAAATTCTTTTGACTGGAACCTTGACCTTGTCTGTTCACCAGATTAAATTAACCCCTTTAGTTTCTCCCCATCCCTCTTTCACTCCCTTAAAGGTGAGTTAGAGTTTGGTTGATCCATTAAGTAAACAAAATGATTGTTTCAGTGTAAATTGGTAAGACCAATCCTCTTCCACCCCAGGTTTGGACTTAGTCTCAGTTAAGAAGCAGATATCAATACTGTGTTATTGCAATCTGAGTTTCACTTGCTGCTGTTGTTTGAGTACATTCAGACCCCGCGCGTTAGCAAATTCAACCCTAATCACCATAGATTAGAAACCAAGGTGGTTTTAGTATCAGATTTAGGGGTATCATTCCTCTTCTGCCTCAGCTAGTTTAGTAGACCACGTTTCCTCCTCCCCTTCTAAGCACTAAACTGAGCTAGGTTGGTGTCTGCTCAGCCTCAGCATCCAATGGAGCCTTACCATTACAAGGGGCCTTGACTGAACTCTCCCCTTTGGTTGAAAGCATTATGTGAGAAGGCTCTGCACCAATATTACTAGCAGGCAAATACACTCCTACCTCCACCTTTTCCCTTACAACATAGTATGCTGTAAAAATTTACTCTTTTGGTTGATTATTGGTTGTCAACCCTAGCAACCTTTTTACTGCACAGGTTCAGTTTCCTCATGCACCTTGCTTTGTAAGAATATATATAATCTGATAATAGTATGACGACTATTATCTGTAGTTGAGTTAGAATTATTTTTCAGGACCAACGCTTCAGCCGGTATTTCTGATTAATACTGGATATCATACTCTTAGGGATTCGTTCCCTGTAATCCTGTCCACTCAATCTTTGTTGAGATCCTCTGATGACAGTCTCCTTCGGCCCAACACACAGTTGGCAGCAATCCCTTAGCCATGGTTCCCTTTGTCTCTAGATCCCCGCTCAGATCTCTACTCTTCTCTGAGAGTCTACTAATTATTGCCTTCTACAATAATATCCTTGAGATGGAATCTTCACGCTAGATGCTGATAGTCTAACTATTACTGAATCTACAATAAAACTAATAATGTTCTAAAGTAGTAATGTATATGTTTTTATCTATATTAATGTCGATCTTTTATTAGAGTGAATCCTAGGGAATTTATAGGGGATTTGGCCGTCTAACCCTCAGTTGACACCTCTTCAATGAAACGGCAGCTGTTGCCATTATATCACCCTTCCTCATCTCAGCAGCAATGGTCTTCCCCATCCTGACTAGGATTCTGACATTAGACATCCTCAAGACCTCAAATGGAAAGAGTTGGAAACGTGTCCCTAACATTTTCCTCTTGATCCAAATGAATCAACCATAATTGGCTAGCGACCTGCTTAAATAATGGGACTTTTTACTCATTATAGCCGGTCACTTCACCAACCAATCAATTTACTAGTTGCAGGCAGCATCACTCGCCTTGCAAATCAATAAACATTCCCAATCAGTCAGTGATGAAACCTGACCAATCCCAGTCAGTACACCTGATAGTTAACCACTATCAGATGCCCTTATTTCGTCAGCTGCTCCACCCAATGAGATATTAGGTATTCATCCGGATCAATCCCCAATGGATATGACTAGACAAATATCCTAAAATCCCTTGAACGTAGTTCCTCTAAAATTCAGGTCAACCGATTTCCAATTCACTTCACTTTAGGGAATTTTTCCCCTTGCGATACCAGGTAATCTAGCAGGCTGGGAATATGGGCAAAAATCCCAACACATCCCCCTCTTGCCTAGATTTCCAGTGAGAAAAGGACTGGGCATGGAAACACCACTTCAGAAACCTGGTCGAATACTTCATTGGTTCAAGTGAAGTACACTTGTCAATACTCAACGCTGCTCAAGACTACCTTTGGCATATGATGCTCTTCTATTCCTCCTCGCTACCACCTACTCAGAGCGCGGTCCCCATGACCTCTTGTCATGCTGGGCTGATCAATTTACTCATGATGATCTTTTTCCTGGGATCCAGTTTCCCCCCATCAAGTTATATGACCTGCTGTCATATTCAGGTTTCTTGGTCTAGCGTCCTCAAATTCCTAATTCTCTCCTCATCCTAGATGGAGACTCTTGCCATAGATGTTCATTTTGCAGCTTGATTAAAAATACTTATTTATGTTCGCCTTTGTTATTTCACTCATAACCTTTTGGCTGTAAGTCATTCTTCCCTCAAAAAGCTTATTTCATTAATTTTATGAAATTAATTTCCCAAAATTGGAGCTTAGTGGAGTGTAGGGTGCATAATGTCAATTTTTATATCAGTCTGACATCCCCCCTCTAGTCATGCTTATAAGTCAAACTCAGAATCTCGTTATCAGAAACTTCTGAACAGTCTGACAGATTCAGACCTACACCTCTTCCAGCGGATGATTCAGGATTCTTGGCGGACCCTCTTCTATGGTCCTTCCAGGACTTATACGCCTAGCCTGGCACAAGGGGCTAGTCCTTCCATTGAGTTACTGGAAATGGTATCCAATACCACCAAAACCAGGCGTGCCATCATTTTGAATAACTCCCAGCTGAAACTTCCTTTACAGTCAATCCCCGAGTTGGACTTCAAAACCCTTCTGGATTTGGCTCCTTTCACTAAGGTTCCAAACATCATCGTCAATGCTCTGAAGATTATGCCAACTGCTTTAAATCATTCATTCCTGGCCAGGTCAGATTTGCTCCCTGAGTTCCTCTTCTAACTCGGTCAATTTTACCAACCCGCGGTGCTGGTTTCTTAGCTTTCAATTGTGAACAGCATTCATTTTGAGCTCCCCAATGCTGAGCTTTGAGCGCAAATCACCAAGGCATTGTCATTAGTGATGAATCCATCGGATCTGGACAACCTTCTGGATTAAAATACTGCTGCTTATGCTCTCCACTCTGCCAGTCAAGTTCTTCAAAGTTGGTCAACGAAACTTCCAGCCTTGCCTGACTTTCATCGGTTGTTAAGCTTCAGCTTCCATGAAGCCTGTAGTCATCGTTTACAGGATGCAATCTGTTCTTTGCATGACTACCTCTTCTCTGGAGCTTCACATCACTATCTTCCATCTTGACACTAATTGGTGGTATGATTTGACAACCTCCCTTGAGTATTCCTTCTTCGCTGCCAGCTCACATGTCTGGTGTTCTTGATGAGGCCCATTAGAAGGCACTCAAGACAAATCTTCCAGCTCTGGTGCCATATCAGGAAACTAGGGGTTATTCACTGATTGCCTCTTTTTATACTGCTGATTTCCTCCCCGCTCTGGGGTTTCATGATTGGCATTTTCCAACATATCAATTTCCCTTCCCCTAGTCGCGTTCTCTCAGGGCTTGGTGTCAGCTCAACAAATGTGGTTTTGTGTAGGACTCGCCTTGCAAGTGTCCGATTGCATATTGATTTTGATGGGCTATTCCTTCCTACTGTGATCCATCCTCCCTCCCCCAAGAGGTGACATAGGCGGAATCACCCCCGCACTGAGGACAATCAATAAAAATAAAAATTTATAAATATATCAGCTCTCTCTCTTTTTTTCTAATATCTTTTATCAATTTTTTATTTTTATTTCCCTTTTTTTTTCTATGGGACTTGACCTTGTTTCAGTTCAGAGGTCCATCTTTTCACCCAAACTGGATCCTAGCACTTAAAATACCAATTTTCTATGGTTCAGTGGTCCTTTTTTCAGACTTAACCATCTATATTGGTTCAGAGGACCTTTTTTCAGACTTGACCTAATCATTAGGACATGGCCAACTTAATGGTTCATCAGTCCTTCAGGAACTCTTTTTTTATTTTTTTTCATTGATCCACCGCTTTAAATACTTAACATGAGCTCGATTTACTACTCTTCCATCCAGGAGATTCTTGATGGAATAAACATCAGTCGCTGTCTAGGCGATTACTTCAAACAGACCTGACCATAATGCATCCAACTTGTTTCTTCATCTGAAACCATGCATATCGCAATAGGTGACTCTTTCTCCTATTCGATATTCTTCTAATGGCGGTTGGTTCTTATCATCCATCAATTTTTCTCGTACCCTTTTTCTTTAAGGTAGTACTAAATGCTTGCGATTGCATATTGATCAGGATACTCATCAGTCAGTTCAGGTATTGTTTGGTACTCATCCCCAACATAGGTTCTACTACCAAATATAATATCAGTGGTAACGTGGCCTTCCTCCCGTAAAGTAATTCAAATGGCATCTTTTCCATCGCCATATGATGACTGATGTTGTAGGCGAACGTCACCAAACTCAGGTATGTTCCCCACGTGGAAGTTCTCCCTGCGACTAGCTTCCTCAGCATCGCGTCCAGCATCCCATTGCCCCATTCTACCAGTCCATTCATCTCCAGCCAGTATGGTACTGACATGACTCCCCAGATCCCCATTATTTCGTTTAGCCTTGGGATCACATGGGACGTGAAGTTGGTCCCAATATTGCTCAGTATAACTTGTGGAACCCATGCCAGTATACTACTTGATCCAGGATGAATCTCAGTACTGGTAGCATCAACTTGGGTTAATGCTTTCATTTTGACCCATCTCATCAGATGATCAATGGCTACTATGATGTATTTCACTCCTCCTGTACTCATTGCCAACGGTCCCATCACATCAATAGACACTGTGTGCCATGCAAATCCAGGTCAGACCAGTTGGTATCCAGTTGTATTCTTGTGTGGTTTATGCAGTTGGCATTCCACGCAACAAGCCAGATGGTCCGCGACATCATAATTAATCAATTCCCAGTAATAATACTGGCTAATATGTCAGTCATTTTTCTCTGGCCTCCATGCCTGACAACCTTATGAGCAGCTTGAATGATCGCTGCTCTCTGGCAGTTTTTAAGAATAATAGCCATTTCCCATTTATTGCCTTGAATACTTGTTCATTTATGATCTCGGTGTTTTCCATCACTTTTCGAAGTGCACCTTGGATCTCTCAAGGCTCATCATCAATTATTCCTTCGACCATTCTCTGGAATAGCTCATCTGCCTGCGGATATACCAACTGACCATTGGTAACCGCGATAAGCCATCCATGTTCTGGTGAGAAGCCCCCACTTGGTGGACTATCTCATAATAATAAGCCTGAAGCTTGAGTGCCCGTTGGGCCAGTTGTCCTTCAGGTTCCCGAAGATTGTGCAGCCAACGCAACGAAGAGTGGTCCATCACCACCTTAAAGTGTGTTCCATGGACATACACCCAAAACTGTTTACAGGCGTAAATGACCGCAAGGCATTCACGCTCAGTTATGGTGTAATTCCTCTCTGCGGCAGAGAGTGTCCGGCTCACATTGCCACCAGATGTTCATCCCCAAGTTCATCTACTTGGCTCAGTATGGCGCCGATTGCCATCAATGAAGCATTGGTTTGAATGATAAACTCCCAATCAAAATTCAGATATTTCAGAATCAGCGAATTTATCAGGTACCAGCATAATTCATCAAAAGAGTCCTGGGCCTCTTCATTCCACATGAATGCTTTTTTTGGATCCTTTAACAAATGAAATAAAGGCTCAGCTATTCAGGTGAAGTCCTGAATAAATATTCTATAATATCCGACCATCCCAAGGAATACTTGGATGTCTCAGACACACTTTGGCACAGCCATCTGTTCAATAGCTGGTATCTTCTGGGGTTGCAGCTGCAATCCATTTGCGTTGATCACAAATCCCAGGTATTCAAGCTCTTTCTTGAAAAAGTGGCACTTCTGTGGCTTGATCTTCAGGTTAGCCGCGGACAGTCTCTTAAACACTTCTTCCAAGTGATGCAAGTGATCATTAAACGTTTTACTGAACACGTTGATATCATCCAGATATACTAGGATGCACAATAACTTCAGGTCACTTAATATTGCATCCATGGCCCTCTGAAATGTCGCGGGCGCATTACA
>JAKSZP010007057.1:0-69836 GCA_022478985.1 Massospora cicadina | reverse complement strand
TAATCGCGTCCATAGCCATTTTCTGTGCAAGTACTATCCCCCTCAGCAAGATCTTGAGGGGGGTGTTGCTGGGATTTGACCTTCTCCCAATCAACTTAATTCAAAATTCCCTACTTTTGATACCTCTCTGAATTTTCCTCTAACAGAGCCTTATTTTCCGCCCTCTAATCGATTTATTAAAAGATAGCCTGCTGTCAACTCCCCACCTTATCAACATCAGGATGCCAAAGATCTTGCTAGTGGAGGACGTTGCTATCTTGAAATGATTAGGAGGAAAACCTCACCTATAAATATCCGCGCCTTTTCTTAGTTAAAGTTACGTTTTTATCTCCAATTCGTTTTTAGTTTTATTTATTTCTAAAGCCTCTATACAGCAAGCTCCTCTCCAGCCATCAACTCCCTGGTTTAATAAAATAGGTCCCTCATCACCTATTCTCAAGCTTATATCAAGTTACCAGCCCCTAAAATTAGGATTCCCAGCTTTCCTCGCTGTCTGCTCGCTGCAGGACCTTTTAACCCATCCAATTTGGTACGCTTTGGAGGAACTATTGCCCTCAGCTACCCAATCCCGACACACAGTTGCCACCAAGTTGACAGCATCCTTTCTTTTCAAGCAAGTTTTTACCATGCATGGTAGCCCAAAAGTCCTGTTATCTGAAATTGGGACTAATTTCATTTCTCAGTGGTTGCTGAGCTTACCAAACTAATGGGTACTTATCAATCTTTTATGATCTTCATAATCCTTCTACTAATGGTGCAGTCAAATGGGCAAATGGTACCCTTGTAGCCATTCTTCGAAAGATGGCCTCCAATGATCCTAGTAGGTGGAACCTTTACTTTTCTAGTGTGATGTTAGCATATAGAGTAAGCTACCATCATATTATTTGAATGTCCCCTTTAAAGCTTTATATGGTCGGGATCCTATCCTCCCCTCAAGTGTACAACCTATACTTGAAGAGGCTACCCCACAAACTACCAATTCAGCTATGAGGAGATTAGCTGATAAAATCATTCAATTACAAGCATTAGCTTCAAGTTCCCTTGCTGCTACCACCTTGAAGGAAGGTATCAGAAATAACGCTAGTAGACCTATGTTACCAGAATATCAAATCAGAAATCTTGTACTTTTCTACCACCATAGGCTGAGAGGAAGGATTCACAAATTGGACACCTTATGGGCTGGTCCTTATCATATTTTATTTATCATCAGGTTATGGAATAATCCATTGCCACTATTGATACTGGTACTGTTATCAATATAGTGCATAGTAGGTTTCCTTGCAAATATGTGCCCCCTAGGAAAGACCTTGAGGGGGGAATTGTTGGAGATACAACTAGGATGACAAAAATCAATCTAGATCTAGACTTGATATCTTGGTCTAATAAAATTGAAAAATCCACAACTGGTATTTCTGATTCTTAATCTGACCAAAGAAAGACACTTCAGAGTTATTGACCTCCTATGATGGGTGAGTCTAACCAATATGAAGAAGCTCAGCAATCTGAGATGACCAAGCAATAAGAAATGGCCAATTATTTCAAAGGGTCTAAGCCCTTGCTAAGAAGGTCAATCGCATCTAAGAGCTCTATTAGATCTGATCATGACAAGCCTTTTAATAATAATGATAATCAACAATATCAGTCCTCTGGTAGGAAAGATCTTACCTTGGGTGAATCACGGAAATCCTCGCAAAGAACCACAAAAATTTTCCCTATAAATATCTCTGGTTTTTAATTAATAAAGTATCTCAATTTTCATCTTGCGTAGTTTAATTTTTGGTCTATATTCATACAGGATTCTGTATATCCAATTGGCATTATCTATAGCAACGGAACTAATAGTGTCATTGCAATTGAGTTAATCTTTGCTAGTGCCATGAAAATAATAATTTTGTAGCCTTTGTAGCGCCTGTTTATTGTAATTTCTCTCAAAATTCCAATAGCAAGATAGTCAGGGAATTTGGACTAATTTTTTCTACTAATCTACTGGTAGTTTGGTGAAATTTGGACAAAATGAGGTTTCTTCACTTGTTTGCAATTCTCCAATTGGAGGTGAAGAACATCCATTCTTGCAATTGTGAGGTGGTAACAAGGTACCAGATTATCCTGGCCATCTTATCATGGGCCAATCTGGCTTACATCACTTTATAAAATTGATCCTCAACCCCCATGACGTCTCAAACTCCTTAACTTATCTCAAAGCCCCTCAACAGGTGTAAAGAAAAGCCCAAGGCCTCTTGGCATGAAAATGAAAAATTATATGATATGATTCAAGTTGTGAGCTCAATCAGCATTACCAAAATTCTTTTAATTTTTGATGATTTTAGAATACTTATTATGATGTAACTGAACCAGAAATTTTGGAAACAGAGCCCAAAGGTCATCAAATGCAACCCAGAAGGATTGGTCATTTTTCTTACACTCCCACCATCTGGAGATACCCCTGAAAGACCGCGGTTGCTCCCATTGCAGTCATTTGGTTTGCCATGGGGCCTTTGTTATATTCTTAAATTTTTACTTCTCTCACAAAAATCATAGAGAGTCCCTCCTATAATTAATCAGAACTGCTATGCCATTAGCATTATGGGTCTATCCTACTAGGTTATTACACAACCATATTGTTAGCCCATTATTACTTTAAACAGAAGGTTCCATGACATAATGAACCGACCTATAGCTTCAACACTTACCGCCCTCCTCATGGGATCAGGCGAGGCAGTTGCTTACTTCATTACAATGACTTGCATTCCCTATGTGACTTGTTTTCTCTTGCTAGTCACTCATTTCTTTCTGCAGGGCATGTAATCAGCTTTTACTGTCCCAGTTTATGTCCACACAGCATCAGGGAATCAGGCTTCACCTTCAGAAGGTGTATTAGTAATGGGAATCCAACCAGTCACATCCCCTAAATTAGCAGAACAGGTAATTGATGCTCTGACAGAGCTTCAGGTACGCTTTGCAGTTGGGGGTTCTCAAACTCCTACTCCCAATGATGCACAGAGAAGTTTGGCTATCTTAAATTCTCTAAAAGGAGAGGTAAGCCGCAAGGTCAAAGGAGTATTATGGCCTCAAAAAAAATTAGGAAATCATACTCCCATATTGAGTCTAGTGTCTGATGCAGTACAATCACCTGAATTTAAAGCATTTTGCCTTTATCTTCTCTTCGCCCTCCACCAGAAGGTCCCTGACTTGCCTTCTCTGGTAGAAGCCTTCATATCATTAGTACCTTCAGTTTAGGATCCCTACAATCATTGCAGTGTCAGCTTTTATAGCAGCCTTGGACAACTTTGCAGCCAACAATTCCGCATGGAATCCCCTTCTAGTGTCCATGGAGGCTGCTCTTTCCTTAGTTCTTAATGGAGTCAAAAACCCTTTTATGCAAGCATAACATCAGCGGCTTTGATGTTATCTCCTCCAACAGCAAATCTTCTCCCAGCTAGTTCATTCCAGTTAAAAACACATTTTCCTACCTCTTCAGGGAATATGGGTCCAGGGAAGCGCTCTTCTGGGTTGCAGTGTTCTTTCCATACCCACAGGTTACTTTGAAGAGTAATAAAATACCAGTTTAGATTTTTTTCCGCTGATGATAATATTCTTGTAACATTGGACCCAATAAAGCTACTCTAACACCTACCAAATGGCCCAGGTGTAAGTCCATGTAGCACCTGATCAGGAAACTGATTCTCGTACCTCTGAGCCAAAAGTCCTTCTCCTACCAGGTTATCTCAAACCACCATACATGACCTTAAAAGTTTCTGCCCCACAATGGAGATGAACAAGGGCATAGTGTTAGATCATACCAATACCATCCTTCTTGGGTACCAAGAGAATCTTGCAGAGGAATTTCCATGATGAGAATCAGAATAATTCATTATTTAACAAGGTACCACTTCTCATCATGGGGCCAGCCTCACTTTGCGCTGCCCTCTTTCTCCATGACTAATAAAAGGACCAAGCTTATTTCCTGTTTCCCATTATCTTCAGAGTAGGAGTACGATAGGTCACAGTACAAGCACTCCTTGCTACTGGAGCAGCTGGCAACTTCATGGATATAATAGTTGCTCACTCTCTAGACCTGTACACGGTGTTGTCCCCTTCTATTTTAGGCGCTTCATCTGCACCAATGACCTGCCACACTGTCCAATGTCCAGTGCAGTTCCTCATACTCAAATTTGGCTTTTGTGACCACTTTTCAGCTGTACCTGATTTACTATACCCTGTCATCATGGGGGTAGGCTGGTGGCTTCCCCAATATTTGAAAATTAATCTGGAGCTTAACTCTTTGTCTTTTGCCAGAAAACATAATTGATAATTCCTACTAATTGAAACTCTCACAAAAGAGCCCTCACTTGGCTCATTTCTTCCTCTGAGTGTCACATTGGGCCTCCCTAAGGTTTCCTGGCTTCCTATATCCATATAAGGAAGTCTTTGATATGAGACTTGCAGCTTGACTCCCTCTTAATTTAGAATATGATCTTTTCTTTCAGATAACAGTGCATTTTGATAAAACTAACTGTCCGTTGTACTCTCACACGGATGAAGAAGACAAGGTGCTGAGCATATGGCTAGATGACATTCTAGATAAAGGATGAATTATCAAGAAATCTCCCCCATTGTCTCACCAGTAGTCTTTGTCTAGAAGGCTGATGGGACTTTTCGGCCTTGTGTGGACTAAGGCCATGTTAAAAATGTGACAGTTCCATATCTATGCCCCCATATCTTGGAACAAACCATTGCTCAGTCCAATGCTAAATCCCGGGTTATATTCAATTTTGGACTTATTAATGCTTTTAACCAGGTGAGGGTTAAAAAGGCCAAGAGTGGCTCACGGCCATTAGGATAATTCGTGGGATATTACAATTTAAGGTGATGTCTTTTAGACTAAAGAATGCTCCAGTAACCTTCCAACGCTTAATTGATGATATCCTGGGGGATCTAAGGTTTATCTGTGCTATCTCTTACATTGACAACATATCAATCCATTCCTCAACCCATGAACAACATACCAAGAATTTGAAGGCTGTAATGGAAGCCGTTCTCAAGGTAGGACTCTTTGTCAAGCCTTCTAGTGCGAATTTTTTGGAAGTAACTTTCTTAGGAAACCTGGTCCTTAATGATGGTTATGCTGTCCCTCTATGTAAGCTGGAGGTCATTCTGTCTTATCCAATCCCCACCACCAAAAAACAACTACAAAGCTTTCTGAGTACTGTGATTTTCCTAAAGAAGTTTTCTCCAGCGCTTCCCAGCTGGCTGCACCTTTCCATTCACTGACAGGGAATAATTTCACTTTCAAATGGACAGAGGATTGTCAAAAAGCCTTTGAGGCAATCAAAGAGATTTTCCTATCAGCGTCAGTCTGCGGCATGCTAACACATCCAAGACATTCATTGAGGCATGTGGTTCATCTGCAGTTGCTGTGAGAGTGGTACTTTTAAAGAATCATTAAGGGATAGAGCACCCCGTGGTATACTTCCCAAGGAAATTCACCCCCACGGAACAAGCATGGGCAATTTATGACAAAGAGTTGGCTGCAGTGGCATGGTCGCTGACCCATTAAAGATACCTTCTTCAGCGAGCAAAGCATGAAATCAGGAGACGCACTGACCTTAAATCTTTACTGTAACATCATAAACCCCAAAAGCTGGCTCACTAACAAGCACGCACATATAGGTTTCTTTGTAATTTTCACTTCAAGTATGAGTTCATAAAAGGGCCACTAAATGTGCTGCCTCATATGTTAAGCAGCAACCATGCCTTGGCTCCAGGCCCAAAGGAGGACCTGTCTGAGCTCACCACAGTGGTGCCCTCCAAATTGATCCTCTCTTGCCCCTCCAATGGTAGTATATGCTGATATACCCCCAGAAACACCCATGTGTGAACGCGTTTTAGAAGATCAACTATGTTGCACTGAGTGATTTGTGTTGGTGAATGAATTGGAGACTAGGTAGCGCAAACGGCTCTTGTACAACTTAAAGGATGAGAGAATCTTCTTTTGAGATAGGATTTGGGTCTCATCCACCTTGCGCGTGCAGGTTTTTAAGGTCACCACATCCCACCTTCAGCAGGACATTCTGGTTCAAAGAAGTGTGCGGAGCCAGTTAAAAGAACCTACAATTGTCCGTGGCTCTCCAAGGATATCACAGCTTGAGTAACAAGTTTTGTTACCTGTGCTCACTCCAAAACAGACCGCACAGGGAAAAAGGGCTTTCTCTGTCCTCTCCAACAAGCTGAGGGTCCCTAGACGTCTTTCTCAGTGGACTTTATTGTGGAACTTCCTATGTCTAAGGGGTTTGATGCTATAGTGGTGGTTGTGGATAGGTTCACCAAGTTTGCATTGGTTATCCCATGCAACGCTACCACAACATCTGCATATACTGCAGCACTTTTCATTATTCATGTTTTATCTATTTTTGGACTCCCAATGGAAATCTTAAGTTACCGTAGTCCACAACATTCATCCAGGTTTTGGAATGCCTTGCTGGGACTTCTTATTATTAAAATTGCTGTACTACAACATATCACTCACAATCAGATGGGCAAACTGAGAGAATTAATCATTTTAGAACAGTAATTACATTTTTATTCCTCATCACCCAGGACACTTGGGCCACGGACCTTCCTCTAGCGCAATTTGCCTTTAACAATGCACTACACTCTTTCACTGGATTTTCCCCTTTGAAGCAACTTTGGGTTATAACCCATCATTCCAGATTGGAGCACGCCTAACCTCGGCAGTTCCTTCAGCAGAGGAAGGATTACACAGATCTGAGATACCCAAAAACTTGTTCAATAGAACTTATCAAAAGCCATTGGAGATCATAAGAAGTTCGCTGATAGAAAATGACTCCCAGGGCACGATATCTCTTTATGCTCACTTGTTATGTTTGACACTCGCCACTTTATTATGAAGGTTCCCTCTAGGAAGTTGCTATTAAGCGCTCTGGCCCCTTTTAAAGTAAAAAGGTTTATGGGTAATGGTACATACCACATTAAGCTTCCTGCCATTAGAAATAACATAATGTATTCCACATCTCAATTATTCCACAATAAGGGAGAGCATCCTACTACCCCAAAGCCAAGTATTGTGGGGACTCTCAAGAGGCAGAAGTGGAGTCAATGCTGGCCTCAAGGAAATCCAGGAGGTTTGTTCACTACATGGTTGCGTGGAAAGGCTACCTAGCCTATGAAAATAGTTGGGTAAGTGCAAGGGACTGTGAGAATTACGAAGAGTTAGTGTCTGAGATCCATGAGTCACATCCTAAATCCCCTATCCACCCAAGAAAATCTCTGCTATTTTGGCCATCAAACTCCCTATCAGACACAAGAACTATGTCTTGGTTCATTTACCAGGAGGAGAGATATTCCGGGAAAAAAGGAGTGTATAATGTAAGTCTGGAGACTTAACCTCTTGGGGGTGTACTGGGGCAAGTTTCCTTATTAAAATAAGAAGGGACCTAATGCCCCTGTGGAGCCTTTGGTCCAACTGGGCGACCTTTTTCATGTGGTTGATGAACGTTGGATAACAGAATTGGCCCTAATGAATCACTCCATAAAATTCCCCTTGGCTGCTTCTTCCCTTGTTGACAAGCTAAAGGAGGTTTGCAAAGAAGGTTTTCAGGCCAGAGGCCACCAGCAGCACTCCCACCCTCTTCTGGCTTCTACTCCAAAATCCCTTTAACTTTGAAATTGATCAAATCGGCTTTAAAATTCAGAATTAGTTCCTGAGTCAAAGAAACCAATCTGGTACACAAAACCCAAGGTTCTGAGTTCCAGAGTGATAATCTGAGCTGAGAATTAATGCTTGAAAAATTTTAAAAGGTAGTTTAAAAATTTGTCAAAAGCGACCTAGGCATAATTAGTTCTGACGCCTCTCTGATCAAAGCAAATCTGTTCAAGTTTTAATCAATGTGGGTCTCACCATCGTGGAACAGGGAATTACGTTGCCAGAGCTTCTACAACCTAGTGCATAAACTAGCTGGCAAATCTTTAATCTCAAGCTATTTATCCACAAGTACATCAGCCTCACCTGCCTAGGACTACCCATGACCCCCTTTCGCTTCTAATTAGCCTTCAAGACAACTGTTTAGGAAGGGGCAGTTGTCAGTTCATTTTTATCTTTAAGTTTAAAAAAACTGATCATTTTATTAAATTATAATCCAAAGACTCCACCTTGCTTTCAAAATACTTTCACTTAACTCAATAAAGTACGCTGCAATTTGCGTTTAAAGACCAATGGTCATTGAGTGAGCCCTCTGAGCATCGATACAGTGGCCTAACCAAACAGTGATTGCAATGATCAAATTTTACATTATAGGCACACTATATTAATCCACTGCTCCTGAAGAGCTTTCAGATCTTCCAAAATCTTCGCAACAATCTGCTCTATTTCAGCATATGGCAGACAAGCTATAGATCTGCCTCCCTCTGTATGAAATAGTCTGAGATTTTAGAATAATTCGCCCCACCAATCTACCAGTAGTTTTATGCAACTTGGACAAAATGAGGCCTTCTCCACTAATTGCAATTCTCCATTTTAAAATGAACACCATATTTTCAACTGCAAGATGGTAACCAGGCACCGGATATCTTGGCCATCTCATTACAGGCCAATCTGGCTTGAATCACTTTATAAAATTGATCTGCCACTCATGATGATGTTTTGAACCCCTTAACTCATTACAAAACCCCATAACATGCACAAGGCAAAGCCCAAGTCCTCCTGACATAAAAAAAATTGATCTGATTCAAGTTGTGAGCCCAATCAGCATTACCAAAAATCTTTAAAATTAGATGATTTTAAAATATTTTATTATAATGAAACTGAACTAGAAAGTATTGGAAACAAAGGCTAAAGGTCACTAACTGTAAATCCAGGAGGATTGGTCATTTTCCTTGCCTCTCCCACCCTGAGGAGATGCTCCTGCAAGACCTTTGGTTTTACCCATTGCAGCCATTTGGTTTGCTATGGGGGCCTTTAGTATATTCTTTAATTTTTATTTCCCTTAAAAAATAATAGGGCGTTCCTCTTACAAAAAACCGGAATTGATAAGCCATTGGCATTCTGGGCTTTCCACTGGGTTGTTACACACCCAAATTGGAAGCCCAGTATTACTTTAATCAGAAGGTTCCATGACATTAATGACCCCAGATGATTGTGAGGATAAGGATGATCCTGTCCATAAAATGTTAATTTTACACTCCTGCAATTCCAAGATGAAGAGAGAAAAGTTGTATAAACAGGTGGTGTCAAGTGGTTGCCCTATCTCCGATCCTCAGAACTCATTTCTTCTGTCCTGGAGGCTCACAATACCCTAGGCCATGGCGGAGTTAAGAAAGCTATGAGTGGTTTAGGGATGGCACTATCTGGAGGGAATTATGGAATCCACTATTGAAGTCCTGGATGCCTGCCTAACTTGTAAAAAGCAATTCAGTTCAAGGCTAAATATTAATATCAACCTACTACCTCTCAACAACCATTCCAGACAATAAGCCTAGATTTAGTAGGTCTCCTACCCCAGACTACCAGTGGTTATATATCCTATTAAAAAATGATCACTTTAACAAGTGTTTTGAAGCGTGGTTCTGTGTGCTCAAACTGTTAAAGCTGCTGCAACTTTTCTGCATTTGTATTTTTTTACTCTCCATGGCTGCAATCAAGTGCTACTCTGTGACAATGGGAAAACTTTAACTCCAGAGTGGTCAAGATCCTGGCTACCTACACGGGAGCTCAACAACTCTTCCTGGCCTCCTATAATCATTTTACAGATGTAACCGTGGAGAGAGCGAATGGAACCTTGGTTTCTATCCTCTGAAAAATGGCCACTTCAGACCTGATGCATTGGTGTTAATTCTTGACTAGTGGCCTTATGGCTTATCATATTAGTTACCAACAGATCCTATAAAGGCTCCTTTCTGCATTATATATGATTGAGAACCCAAAGTACCCGCCCTCTTAGTTAAGGATGTCTTTTCTGAAAGGGTTGAAGATCCATAAAAAGCCATGAGGAGATTGACTCAGTGCATCAAATTAGCTTTAATCTAAGAATAATACTAACTTAGCTAAAACTGTTACCTAAGGGCCAAGTTGCCATTGAGCTCCGGCCCCCTCTATCTTCCTATTAAGTGTCAGATATGGTCTTGTATAACCACAACCGCATCACTCTTAGAAGCAGCAATCTTGGGTCAATTTGGGAGGACCCTTCGTCATCACCTACAAGAGGGGAGATGAATATTATATTAAGTCTCTTGCTACGGGAATCATTATAAACTGGGTACATGGACGCTACTTATGCCCCTATTCTCCCCCAACATTCTTGAAGGGGGTAGTGTCATACAATTGCCTTCTCAATTAAGGGAGAAGAATGTTCTGGGTGAAAATAGTCCAAATTTTAATAATAAATGGGCCGCCTACCTCTTGGTAGAATGAAATTACAGAGTAATTTGTTTTTTCTTGTCTATGGCCAAATAGGCTGGATCAAGTTGCCCTCATCATCTCCAACCCCCAATGGAATAGGCCACCTGAGTTGGAGGTCCGCCCAAGCACTAGCTCAAGTTCTGTGATGTTTTCTATGGAGAAACCACTCCATTTTATAGGCTTGAGGGGGTTTCAAAGGGTAAAGAAATTTTTTCCTCTAATCAAAAGCCAGAGCATCTGGAGATCAGCCTCAATGAAATTAAATTAAAGAGGAATGATTGGGTGAAATTACAAATCCCTGCCATATGGTTTTATCACACCTGCGGTTTGCCAATCATCCAATGTTAAATTAAATCGAGGTAAAAAGATTTTCATGAGTTCTGATAAGTAAATTATTCCTTATGTCAAAGCCATGATGCCTCTAACTATAATCAATCTTATTCCATATTCTATTACTAGCCTTTGAATACCCCACATACTTGGTGAAGGCATTCTAATATGGTATCGCTTATCACACCAAAGTACCTTATTGGGAATGATGTATGTGTGAATTAAATTACAGCTTTAAAATTTGTAAGTGCTGCTGAATATTTTGGAACCTCCAAGTTTGATAAGTTGTTAAAATCCTGCTGAATTGGCACCTGCAAGCACCTGGCTACCAGGATTTCAACAATCATGATTGTTTTTTTATGAACATGCATTACTTCTTATCTAGGTTCAATACTTTCTCTTTTTGAGGTTGTTTATCTAGTCAATTGTTCCATCTCAATAATTCATGTACATTTTTGACATATGTTTTAAGCAATCTCATCTCAGTTAGATCACCAAAATCATGCAAACTCTGATTTAATGATATAGGATTAATGTGAGCAAATACTATAGTTTTATTTATCACTACTTTTTTGGTTCTTAGTTGAGATAGGAAACCAGAACTCATATATCCATGACCCAGGATTATAATCTCAGAAGCTACTAAGGTTTAATCTTGATTTTTGCCATGATTTTATTTCAAATATAAATTACTCAGGTATCCTCAGAGTCAACCCTAATTTAAATACTTTTTGCATTCAGTCAGCTCACTAGCATCATTTTTCTTAACATGTGAAGCCAACTCACTTCTCAGGGGGTCTACTCAGCTCAGATTAAGCACCAGACAACCTTTCCTAAGATCACATTCATTCTTTAGAGCAAATTCTCCTCTAATGCTACCCATTGTAGCATCAATCTCTTCAGTAAACTCTTTGAGCCCATGGTGAAACTCTTGTAAACACTCTTAGACATATTTGTTGTACGTTGGCCCTTGGACTTGATGTAAGAAAATCTAACTCTCCCTTGGAAGCTCAGCTCTGAAGTATCTGCAATAGAAAATGTCTTCTTCCACATAGAGCAGATCTCAGGCTGGTTACTGTATTCTTTTATATTTGGTAAATCTAAAATGTTTACTAGTGATTAAATCACTTAAACAACAATAAGTGAAAGTAAAGGGATAAAGTTGAGATTCTGTGGAAAGGTATTCTGTTGAGATAAAAAGTGAAGCATTTTATAATTTAAAGTAAAATCAAGATATAAAAGTGAATTAAATGTTGAAAAATAATTGAGAAATTGGGTTTTGATATTAGCATTTTCAAGATCCCCTAGTCAGACGTCTTCTGACTGCCACTTTTGTAGCTTTGTCCATTTGGTCTAATTTTTGTAACCATGAGCTCCGTCTTGTGTTGTTTATCCACAACCCTGAATGTTCAGGGGCCCTTTTAATGGTCCCCGCTTCTGTGTGTTGGGCCATTGTTTCTTTTGCTGATATTGTTTGGTTATCAAATTTTGGAAATATCTTTCTCAACTTCAGGTTTGAGTGATGGTGCTCCTATAATGCACCTCACCTTGTGGTTTTTAGCAACTCTCAAATTTGTATGGTTTCCCAATTTAGTAACATTTGCTCTAAATCCTCAGTATGATTTTTGTCATAATTTGGTCTGCTCATTGTCGCGTCATTGGTGGAATGCAATTTATTTTGGCCCTCAGGTATATAATGGGGTGACTCAAAATCGATTTTTAGTAATAAAGTCATCTTCATGAAGTAAGTCTTCTGACTTGTGAGGGCGAAAATTTTTGTGCACCATCCCAATCTGACTGAAAATTTCTTTGCTTGCCTTCATCTATAAAGGGGCATTGTTTGTCCCCATCCGCGGTGAGTTGGTTGCCTGTACTGCCACTGGTTTGGGTTTGAATCTTAGTCATTCCAATGGTCGAGAAATGAACTTTTACAACGTTTGCAGCCTCAACTGTGATAGATTACATGTTGAAATATTACTGGAACATTGCCCTGAATTTGAATTCTTTGTTTTTTAGTATTTTATGTGGTAAATCTTTAGGCTTTTTCTTTATAATCATACTTGAGGAATATTGCATTATTGTAAATCAAATTTACAAATGATCCAATTGCCCATAAGAGCATCCACTTTCCAGTTATATGTTATAAGCAAAGTATATCCCAAGTTTATTAAGTTTTTCTTGATAGTCGCATTTGAACACATATTTCACAAAACTTAGTTTGACAAAGTTATTATTGTTCTGATTAAGTAAACTATACCTAGTGCTGAGATGACCAGCTATCCAAATCAAAGAAGTAAGTCCATATAAGCACCACAGGAAGCTGTTTAATCTGGTCCCACTAACCCATATTCCTTCCAATGATCTTAATCCAGTTAAATTTTATGCTTTTTACCAGTTTAATTAAAAAATTATTACTTGGTGTACCATTATTAATAATATTCCTCACTTTTACTTGGTAAGATAAATGTACGCATATGTACACTCAGACTATTGTAAAAAATTTATTTACTGAGCGAATAGTGGCATCAGTTGGTGAATCTAAAGTATAATTAGTACTGGCCTACAAAAAATGCAAGCTTTCTTTCTTCTTTCTAAAAAGTCATGCCCAACCAAATTGAGTTGGTGAACAAGAATATGATATTAGAAAAATAATTTGACATTAAAGAGCTATTAATATGTATATATGTGTATGTATGAAGTTCTTCCTTTCAAACTCTTACATATTTTACTATCCAATTGACCATTTATTTTTTGGTTTTTACTTTGTAGTCTACTTATGGGACATCTCTCATGACATCAAACAATATTCTACAAGCATAGATTATCTTAATTTGCATTAATAACTGCTTTTCAAAGCTTAAATTCTTAATGGAAGCTCTCTAATGTTTGTCACTCAGAATGGCACAATTGCTTAACAGAAGATAATTGAGAGTGCAGAAGGTGTATCTTAACATATTACAAATCAGCTCCAGGTATTTCCTCCAAAGAACATTAATAGCGAGAATGTAATTTTCAGCTCCTTGATTTCTCAAAAGAAGGTAAACAACAGTTTGAAGGTTTTCCAAGCTGCTTTCTCTTTCCCTCACATGTATTACAGTAAGTTTTGGTGTCCTAGTGTTTTCCTCATCCATTTTACAATTTGAGTAATGTTAACATGCTGTCTTTATTAAAGGAGTCAACCTACATCTCTAAAATGCAAGTTAATTTTACCACACACAGTAAAAACTACTCATAGTATAAACACATCTTTAAGGCATATTCAAGGCAAAAAAATCTGAAATTCAAGCCAAATAATAAAATAGGATAAGAAGATGTAAGTTTATAAGTATGTCATTTGTACCTATGAAAATAAATAAATGTTTGCGCTTGTTATATACATCTGATATTTACCTCTGAAAAAAGAATGTCCTTTGAACTTAGATATAGCAAATTAATGAGAAAAAAGAGCAGATAGGTTTACTAAAGCACAACAAATGACGTTTATTTAAACAAACTGGCTTCTCTGATTACAAATAATGTTCCAACAGCGTTGCCAACCTATATTTGTAACAAATTAATAGAGACTTTATAATTTCTCCCTCTGTCATAGATATAAAATAAAGTTATTTATTTCAAGAGAATAAGAGCTAACTAAAAGGTTCAAAAAACATAATTGTTTATCTTACATTAAATGTAATAAGAATTCAGGTTTTCTTTACACTTAGGTTAACTTTTGAGCGATTTTAATAAAAAAGTAAAAGCTATCTAAACCTATGTTTACTTCCTGCCTCCCCATTTGATCCCCAATGTCCTCAGATTCTCCGCTGGCTGCTCCCATGTGGGGCAGCAGCGAAACCCCATCCAGAGTTTTCCATTCAGCAGGAAAACGTGCTCAGACTGGTTTGTCTAGTCCTACCAAATCCTAAGGTCAGTTCATTCCGCCCAAGGATCTTTACATCCACCTTGCACGTGCCCAGGTCTTGCCTCACAGCCCACTCATTCTCCCCTGTTCCCAGCTGTGTTTCGCCTTTGGGTTGAATATGGGAAGTTGTTCCCATATGCAGAGAAAGCTGTTGTTGACATGGCCCAGGCAGTGATGCTGCCAGCCTGATATATTAATTTCCGCACCTATAAGGGGTATTTTGATCTTGGCTTCACTTGCAAAGCTGACGCTGCCACTGCAGCCACTGTACCCCTGGTTTTCCAGGGCACCCCTATCCCTACAACGTTCACCCAACTCCCCACTGACACCACTATGGTGGTTCAGTTCGCAGGCTGCCCACTCACTTTCCCCCATGGTTCTCCATCAGTATTTAATGGAAGGTTTGGCCATTTACAGATCCAACCCCATCCTTTATTTTATGGTCTTTAATGTGGCAGCTTGCCTTGCTGGCCTCGGGAATTCGCCATTATTAGCCTAAATATCAATAAAAATTGCTTTGTTGATTCCCCCATCCATCATTCCTTCTGCCACTGACCACCCATTCTAGCCTGTGTTGAGGGTGGGCAGAATATCTTCACATCTTGCTTTGAGTTAGATCACTTGAAGCGTAAATGACCATATCTTACTACATCCACAGGCTCCGAATTGTCTCTGTCTGGCCCCAATATGCCACAAACCCCACTGCCTTTCTGGCATGGGGTACAATCCTTCCCCCCTTCCTCAAAACCTGCAGCCATTTCAGCTGCCAATAAGGCCCCTCCTCATTCCAGTGCCATATGTGCTTTAACCAATCATGAGACAGCTTGGATAATGGTTTGGTCCCACAAAATTCCTCAACTGACAGCCACAAACCATAAGTTCACCAACCCCAATCTCCATTATGATTTGAACCCATGGACTGCTTTGGATGAGACCATTGAAGTGGGAATTTATTGAAGACTAGAAATTCCAAATTGAAGAATTTATCCAGGTAGGGGAGGATACCCCAGTGGTAGAATAGGGACCTCTACCACTGCCTCCCCAAGTTCAATTCCAGTACAGAAACTTTGGGTAGGGGATAATTATGAATATGTTGGCGTTGCGCACCATTGCCCTGAACTAAGATAGCAAATAGCAAAGGCAGTCCATGGAGTTCCTGGCCTATCATATGCTGCGCATGGTGGTTTTCCTGATTTTATCCTCCTTTCCCATTAATTCAATTTACCATTAATTGGTGCAGTATTGTCCCCAGGTCAGCCCACCTCAAATTAAAAAATTTATCCAGGTACAGCTCCCCGTTCAGACCCCTTGGCGTTTTTATGCCCCCCAGCTGGACGCCTATGTGTTCCGCTCTACCCACCAGCTTGGTGTAGCAGCAGTGATCACCCAGATATGAGCGACATCTGAGAGGGTTCTGAAGGATCAGTGGCAATACTAGCCAAGGGTATCCCTTTTCCCATTTTTGCCCAGACCCTGTCCCCACAGAGCAAACGTAGCATCCTCAACCTCCACAAACAAACAACTGCCGCCATTCAGAAAGTGGCTGAAGCTTTGAAATATAAGCCAAAAGCCACCCGCGCCACCACCGCTTTGTTATCCCAGATCTCTTCCATCCGCCTTCATGTGGAAAACTGCTTATCCCAATACCTAAGTGCTATTTTTGCTGCAGGTAATATCCACAACCAACTGATCATAGGTGCTTCCAAATTACATATCACTGACCTCCCCACACCATTGCTTGCCACCTTGACCCGCACTCTTACCTATGCAGAGAAATATGATGCTGAGGATGAGCCCCCCAATCCCCCTTCCCCTTCCGCCATGGTGGGATGAGTGGCTCACTGCAGTCCCGCCTGGTTGGTTGTGATCTCGGTTATTTGTATTTTTCTTGCTCGTTTTGGGCGGTCAACTCATTCTGTTTGGATAGTTATGTTTGTTCATATTTTTTTCTCTTTGAGCTTTGGCAATTTCCATCACCTGGTTGTCATACCTCAAATAAATTTAAAATTTAAATAAAATAGGTATTAACTATGTTTGACATAGAAAGTTTTTAAGTATAAACCAGTGTAATTTGTGCAGATAATTAGAAATGATCTTAGTAATAAAATATAATAGAAATGTTGATGTCATCTAATATTTTTACATTAATCCTATTTGTCAGGGTTGGCATTCTTACTCCAAAACAGCCCAAATTATCTTGAGATTGGACCAATAAAACTTTTGAATATTCTTAGGTGGGTCAAGCCTTCCAGAATAGAATGTATCATCAACAAATGAGCCCTTTCCTTTAACCAGGCAAGAATAAATAAAAGAGATTCAAGAATCATCTGTTATGAGACTCCATCTTGATGCCAGCGGTTGTCATATGAACGCTCTCGCACAATGGAAGGCTGAAAAACTGAAGTTAACAAAGGATAAAAGCTGCAGCTCAATTCTCATACTGGATGAGAAGTAAAGATCCTGAATAGAGGGTACTTGAGTTCCCCAATAACCACAAAACTCTTAGTCACTCTATATATATTGAAAGCTTTGAACAATAAAGAGGATCGTTTATTCCCTTAAAAAATTTGTACCTATTTTCATTATTCACATAGCTACAATGATCAGTGTCTTAAAACAGGATAGTGCATAATACTGGACCCTGAAGAAGCAAAAATGCTATGCTAACACCTCTTTTTAGCCATTCCAAAGAACCAAACCATCCTGAAGACAATTCTCAACTTTCATCCTACTTCTCCAGGCACCCAAGTTTTGACAATTTTTTCTTGCAAAAAGCTGATACCTGATACTCACTGCATGGAACCCTAAGATGTAACCAGTAAAAACTTCAATCATGAAACATGGAAGAAAACACTAATAATGGATACCCTCCCCCAATGGGTGAGAAGCATTAATCAATTGGTTAATACTTAATATTTTAAGGTATAGCCAATCTAACCTGAAAGCCTAGAATTCTAGGCTACCTTTAAGTTCAATCTTCACATGCCAAACCTCAGTCAGTTCTATCTTTAAACTGAAAACCTAGCTGATACCATCCAGCAGCTTCTTGATGTGATCTACTCCACCAAAACCTGCTTTAGCCGTTTGTGAGTTTCTGCTGTCCTCTCAAATGTGAAGACTCTAAGGATCAAATGCCTAAGCTAGTAATGAGTCTATGGTGGAATGGAACCCTACCTTTAGCAGTTTGTCCATTCAACTTCCCAATATCTCCTCCAAGTGGTTGGATTGCATCATTAAGTAATAATACGCCAGCTAGGATAAGTACAAAGCCTTAACTCCAACCTGGTCAAATTTATTGAAATAGCCTCCTCTTATGTCCATGACAATTAGGAAGCCATTCAGGACAAACGCCACCTCATTAACAATCAAAGAGGTAAAATCACTCTATTGGAGTTTGGGATATCTTGGTATATAGATGCCCACCTTACTCAGCGACTGCAGGGTGTAGTCTCCAAGGTACATGTACATGTTCATAATGCCACTTTGAAGGTGTCAGACAATTACAAGTCCAATTGTGTAGTAAGAGTGTATCAGTTAATCATATGGATGAAATATAATGATGAAATTAGCTAAACTACCCTGGCCATTTCTCAGTGTAACCCATTAAATTTGGGCACTAAATTTAATTATAATACTTGGAAAAAACCTATGAGTTTAGGCAATTGGCTTGCCCCAAACCAATGGCCAAATCTGGGAAGACCATCGGAGGCTCCTCCCCAGGCTACAGCTAAATTGTTACAGCATACACCGTGGAGACCTGCCCCTTTTATAGGGCTGGAGGGGTCCAAACAAGAGCATAAATTTTCCCATCAAATGATTGGGTAAAATTTATTAAAACCCTACCTCATGGTCTAAATTTCCTATCATCGCCCTCCATTGGCCATTCCCTGAAGTAAGGCGAGTTTCAAATGATCCGATAGGTTCATCTCCCATATTGCCAAATTCAGAATTTACCAAGCAATCCAAACTTTGAGCTTTGACACTTTAAATACTAAGTATTGACATATTAAGAGGGTTTGTTTCTTTACCCTGCTATTTTTCACTAATAAAAAATATTAAACCCATACGTTTTAGTATCATTAGTTTTGTTAATTTACTACACTTAGTGGAAAAACCCCTTCTTTAAGTTGTTGGATTTTAAGGTCACAAAGCACCAGCGAGCCTTTTCCTCACCAAAAATACAACAAGTGGTGCTCACTACAGGGGATCCTGTACACCACCAAAACCACCAAAAACGATTAAAATAAACCCTCAGCTAGCCTCTATTGAACTCCAGCTAGCTAGTGCTTTGTCTCGCCTCAAAAGACTCGAGCAGCACTCATTGCATAGGCCCTTATGGGGCCTCCCTTGATATCCATAAACCCCCTTTTAGGGACAAGTTTACCCCAGGTGAGGGAAGTGTTTCCTCTTTCCTCTTTATTTATGAAGTTGCTATGGAGGGGGAAACGGACCACTTTAAAATCAAGTACCTCCTTCCCTGCTTGAGTCGTGGTGCTCAAGAGATAATGGTTCCACAAATGGCCACCCCAGCACCTGGGCGGAGATGGAACAAGCATTCAATGATGAATTTGGCTCCCTTAAAAGTTTAAACAGGCAAAAACAGGCCTTTATGTGCCTTAGCCTATATCAGGGCGAATCCATCACTTCTTTTGCTGAACGCTTTTACAATAAAACTTGACTCTTACTGATTGCTAAAATGCTACCTTTAGACAATGCTATTGTGGCTATCTTGGCTGGCTTGGCGGCCCATTCTTCCTTGGCAATGCATCTCTCTTCTGTAAAGCACTCATTTAAAAGCTTATGAGATATCAAGGAAGCCTTGTTAGAGGTGGCTGATATCTATGAACTTGACCCTATACAAGGGTCTCTGAGCCAAGCATCTACGCCACCTGGTTTAGCCTCTAATATTCCTGCCTCCCTATGGAAACCTGCTCATATGGAGTTGCCATCACAAACTGCTTCTTCTTCCCATAAAGATAAACAGTTGGTAATGGCTGTGATGGGGCCATGCTCCCCTTCGCCTTCAGCTCAAAAAGCTCAATTGGTGAAAGCAGTCGTCCCTTTTTTTGCCCCTCGTCTTCATCAGAGCGGCCATCCCAAGTGGTTTCAAAGCCAGTTCTTCAGTCTAAACCCCTTTCTTGGGTACCAATTGCCCCCACTAACAATGGGTTAAATGACCAGGTCACAAAAGCTAATCTGCCTGTTTCACACAAACACACAGCCACTGATCAGCCTAAAGCTGGCATAGATAAAGCATCTCCCTCCACGGCGCTATTTCCCTTGACCTCTCATCCAACTCACCCTAGTCTGAAACCTGTATCTATGAAGCATCATAAGCCCATTACTTTAAAGTTTGAAAATCAAGCCGTTACAATTCCAACGCCTCCCCCAAAAGTTAGTAAGGTGGAGGAACAACCTCAGGACCTATCCTGCTAAGGGAAGCACTGAATCTACTTCAACCCCTATGGGCTCCCTGACATGCATTAATAACCCTTCTGATGATGAATCTGAAGGGGATGGTGCTAATGTGGACCATTATGTTTTAGGAGCTCTAGGTGAAGTGGAGTCACCAGACCAATTGAGCCCTGAGAGAGTAGATTTAGTTAGGATACCCCACCAAACATATCTTTATTAGATGTTGAGAGGCCTGGAGGTTATTGATACCGCCAGTGGCGCTGACCAGTTCATTGTCACAATGATCCGGCCCACTCATAGTGTGTATACACTGCAGTCTATTCGGGATAAATTCCCTGAAACTGCAAAACGCCTTGCTTCTACTCTCCAGATGAAGGAGGTCCTTGATATTCCCCCAACTTTAGTGAAACTTTAACTAAAGTGGAGGTTGTTGTTAATAAAGTGTGGGTTAAAGCTATTATTGACACAGGGTCCCCTTGAAAGTTGTGTCTTCCAAACTTATAAAAAATTAATTTTGGCCCTTAACCTCAATTATACACAAGAGTTTGGAACTGTGGGGCCAAACAACAATTGTGCCATTGGGGCCTACTCATCTTTACTCATCCAATTTGGGAAACTTCTTCTCTCAGCCCCCGCGGTGGCTTTGCCAACAATACCTATGATCTTCTCATTGGTACCCAGTTCATGCTCATATATTAAAGGGTTATTATCTTGAAGTTGGGCTGTCTCTCCTTGCTTAATTATGAGGTTTCTCTAGTTTTGACCAATGAAGAGCTTAGCAATTAAGATTATGCTTTCATCATTGAGTTTCCCTCTTCCGTCTTAACATTACATTACACCATGGCAGGAAGGCATATAAAAATGTTGCCTCCATCAGTGGACGCCCTCGAGGTTATCCCTTTCTCTGCTTCAGAAGAGGTAGTAATTAAAGCGGGTGAACATAGGATAGTTGACACTAAGATTACCCTACAAAATCTCCCACAACTTCTTATTGCACCTAAATAGCATTAATGGAGTTAGTCCTTTGGAGCCTAGAGTTTTGCCGGGCATACTAGACCCTGCTTATCAATGACCTATCAACCTTCTGCTAGGAATTCTCACCAAGAAAGGTATGGTCATCAAGAAGCATTAAGAGATTGGAAGGGGTGTGCTGATTCTCTTTGGGTAATTTAAGCAAGTTCACTGTATTGGATCTATGGCAAATCTGGGGTTACCCGCCAGCCAATATATATGTACCCTACCTTCTATTCATATCTCTGATGAACTAACCCCGGCTGAGCTGGATAAAGTCCACACCTTACTAGAATCCTATATTGACATCTCTACCTCTGACACCGACTATAAGCACATGAAGGGTTGGACTCATACCATTGATGTTGGTGATGCCCAGCCTATCCGCTCCAAACCCTACTGCAAATCCAAAATTGAGGAACTACAGATGCGGACGGAGCTCTACCAGCTGCTGGACGCTGGGTTGTTGGTGCCTTCCAGAGCCCTTGGTCATCCCCGCTCCTATTGATAAAAAAGAAAAAGGGAGGTCATCAGGTAGTGATGGAATACCGTAAGCTGAACAACCTCACCAAGAAGGACAGCTACCATATTCCTCACATTGATGACGCTCTGGCCCAACTCTCTTAGTTTAAATTCTTCTCCGCCATAGACTTGGCTAGCGGGTATTGGCAGATGGACCTTTCTTCACAGGATCAGTAGAAGTGTGACCTTATCTGCAGTGAGGGTTTGTTTCAACCCACTCAGCAATCTCAGGGACTGGGTAATGCACCAGCCGATTTCAGCGGCGATGTATTATATTCATCAATATCTCAAGCTGAGCCGTGTGATTGTCTATCTTGATGACATCACAGTATTTTCCAAGACCTTTAATAAGAACCTTACCCATTTATGTGAAGTTTTTCAATGATTGTGAGCATCTAAAATCAAGCTGGAGCTTGCAAAATGTACGTACTTACAATAAATTGTATTTTATTGGGATCTCTATCTCTCAAGATGAGATTCAGCCCCTTCAAGACAAGGTGGAAGCGATATCTAAAATGCCTGCGCCCAAAACTCTTTGTGACATACAGGTATTCTTGGGCATTATGGGGTATTACCATCAATTCATCCCAAATTTTCCCAGCTTAGTGAGCCCCTTGTACGTCTCTTGGAAAAGAACACCCCCTTCCATTGTGGTGCTGAACAAAAGGCCGCATTTTAGACCTTAAAGGATTTGCTGCAACAAAGACCCATCCTCCGTTACCCTGACTATATCAAACCCTTTATGTTGTTCACGGATGCCTCCAATTACGCCGTTGGAGCTACCTTAGATCAGCTGGATGAAAATGGAATCGATCATCCCATATCTTACTTCATCAAGATTATCTCAGAAATCTGAGCGCAACTACAATGTCACCAAAAAGGAGTGTCTTACTGTCTTACTTGAGGTCAAATACTATTGCCCTTTTCTATATGGGACATCATTTAAAGTAATTACTGACCATGCACCATTGAAGTGGTTGCAGAATATGAAAGATCACGCTGGGAGGTTGGCTCGCTGGGCTCTTAAGCTCCAGCATTATTATATGAACATTGAGCACCAATCTGGGACACGCCATATGAACTTGATGGGCTGACGCGGCTGCCTGTCCTTCACCTTGACAATAGCACAGCCAAGAGGTTGCATGGCCTCCTAAGGACTCCTGACGCGTGGGCTGATGAAGATGGACCAGTAAAGAATATACTTGCTCGGCACTCCTACAACACAAAGGTTGAGAAAAGGAAATTATATAAGAAAGTAGGAGTAAATTAGTTGCCCTTTATCCAGCCATCCAAGCGAGTACTTGTTATCTTAGAGTCTCACACTATTATGGGGCATGGCGGAGTATGCAAAACCAATGAGTGGGTAAAAGAGCGTTATTACTGGAAGTGCATTATCGAAACCATAACTGAAGTCTTGGATGCATGCCTGACCTTTAAAAAACTAACCAGCTTCAATACCTGATATCATTATCAACCTATGACGCTCCAACAACCCTTCCACACAAGTTTGGACGTAGTAGTTCCTCTCCCTCGGACTACAGGTGGAAATCACTTTATCTTGGTTAGTATTGATCATTTCACCAAATGGGTTGAATCTGTTGCTCTCCCCGCTTAGACTGCTAAAGCCACAGCCACCTTCTTACACCAGTACATCTTCACCCATCATGGGTGCCCGAAGTCTACCTGTGTGACAATGGGAAAAATTTTACCTCATAAGTGGTAAAGCTCCTCGTTACTTCCATGGGAGCTCAACAATTCTTAGCCCCCTATAACCCATTGACAAATGGTGTGATGAAAAAGTTAATGGAACTCTGGTCTTGATATTATTCAAAATGGCCACTTCAGACCCTCTCCACTGGGATCTTTACTTGCTCAGTGCCCTCATGACCTAATTTATAAGCTACCATCGCATCCTTAAGATGTCCCCTTTCCATGTGTTATATGGGCGAGAACCTGGGGTGCCAGCATAATTAGCTTAGGATATTTTCTATAAAAGTACAGATCCTGAAAAAGCCATAAAAAGTTGGCCTAACACATCATCCAATTACAATCAGAGGCCATGACTAATTTAGCAAAGACTATTACCAAATAGTCTGATCCACAAATAAGCTCAGGGCCCCTCTTCCTTCATTCCAAGCTTCTGACTTGGTACTGTATTACCACAACTGAATCACTCCAAGAAGTCAAAAGCTTGGTTCTATCTGGGAAGGCCCATTTATAATTAATTATAAGCAAGGGTATGAGTACTATATAAAATCCCTGGCTACTGGAATTACTATGAACCATGTACATGGCTGAAACTTAAATTCTTACTTTTCCCCTAACACTCTTGAAGGGGGCGATGTCAAATAATTACAAGTCCAATTGTTTAGTAAGAATGTATTGGTTAATAATATGGATGAAATATAATGATGAATTTAACTAAAAGACCCTGGCCATTTCTCATTGGAACCCATTAAATTTGGGCACTAACTTTAATAATAATACTTGGAAAAAAGCTATGAGTTTAGGCAATTGGCTTGCCCCAAACCAATGGCCAAATCTGGGAAGACCATCGGAGGCTCCTCCCCAGGCCACAGCTAAATTGTTACAGCATACACCGTGGAGACCTGCCCCTTTTATAGGGCTGGAGGGGGTCCAAACAAGAGCATAAATTTTCCCATCAAATGATTGGGTAAAATTTATTAAAACCCTACCTCATGGTCTAAATTTCCTATCATCGCCCTCCATTGGCCATTTCCTGAAGTAAGGCGAGTTTCAAATGATCCGATAGGTCCACCTCCCATATTGCCAAATTCATAATTTACCAAGCAATCCAAACTTCGAGCTTTGACACTTTAAATACTAAGTATTGACATATTAAGAGGGTTCGTTTCTTTACCCACCAATTTCACTAATAAAAAGGTGAAACCAAATGTTTTTATATTTATTAGGTTTTGCTAATTTACTATAAAGTGGTGGAAAACCCCCACTAATCTAAATTGTTGGATTTTAAGGTCACAAAGCACCAGCAAGCTTTTTCATCACCAAAAACCAACAGGAGGTGGCAGCTCAATCCAATACTTTGGTATCCATCTTGACGCAATGATTGAGTCCATAGAGGCCCTGATTGTCAGCTTAAGCACCGAAGTGACTCCATCAACAAAGTACATGCGACCCAAAAGGCCCTGAGGGTATAAAAGTTTCAAGTGGTTCCAAGGGGGTTGAGGGATGACCAGGCTTCAGAGGGCCCTTGGACCCCCTGGCCCCCCTGGGTCACCAGCCCTCAGCCAAAGGTCCAAAGGCCTCAAGCGTTGCAATATGCTCAAGAAGGTGGAGGACCTTCAGAAACTAATTAAAAATATCGCTCAAGGGTGTGAATTCAACCTGATGGAAACCCCACTAATTATGCCATTACCTTAGGTACATTCAACTCTGAAATGGAAAACATATGGGAATTCATAAAATTACCAACAAATGCCTCAATAAGATGAAACTTAAAAAAAACAAATCTGATGCTTGTGTCAATTTCTGTGAGTCCAAGGCTCAAGACTTGAAATTCTGAACTAATCAGAATGCTGGCTCCAACACAGTTAATTGATTCTGGAATGATTTGCAGGATTATCAAGAAACTATTTAATGATAAATGAATTAGCAGGTTCCCCATGCATTGCCAAGTTGGTGTCATTTGAGATTAGCCAGATTTTCAATACTGGCATCCATTCCCTCTTTACGCAAGTTGGGAAAGATTTAAAGATTATCTTCAAGAAATGATTTGTTCCAGTTCAAGAAAGCATTGTGTCCTTTTTAAACGCTTTCAAGAGCGCTATGGGAAGAGTTCAATTATCAAAAGGTCAAGCATATCCATTCTTGCCTATGTGAGGAAGACAGGGAGATTTTGGCCCCTCACCTTTATGAATGTTATACATTGGCTTAAGTCAAGTCCTCTCTCATACAGGGATTTGGCTCTAATTAGACACTCTCATGTCAAAAACAAGTCTTCATGGCCATTCACTTTATAAAAGAAAAAAAATCCTTCTGAGGTTTCATGTTGCTTTTATGCTAGTGCACAACTGCTAGTTACTAATCAAATCTCTTTAAAATGATAGTATTACTGCCATCTTTCTGCGCTTGAATCATGACCCAAAGTTTAACTTCATGTGATAGGAGTTAAGCAGCCCTTCACTAACATTCGTGACTTCAAGGAGGCACTCAATGAGATTCTAAATCCACTCTGAACAAGTACCCCTCCTTAGTTAAATCTCCAACTATACCTTTAGTGCATGCTCTGGATGCCAAGAATAAATGAATACTCACTTGCTCTTAGTGTAAGGGCTGCTGACACACCAAGGAGGAGTGCTCTAAACGTTGAACAGAAGAGCATAATGCAGCCTGTCTGGAAAAGAGAGGTCGGCATGAAGACAAAGGCTCTTCATGTTGACACCTCTCCTATCTGAATCTATTTTAAGACTGAAAGCCCCACAGATGTCACTGTTGGAGAACCGTGGAACCATGAGTTGAACACTACTAAAAATAAACTACTTATTTCTGCTTTTTAATATGATGAGTCAATAATGTTTCTCACCCTTCCACTTCAATTTTATATTCTGGTCACTCAAATTGCAATTGAAGTTCATAAAATCCAGTGCTCACAATAAATAGATTGTGGTTCTCCAGTGAGCTTAATATCGTTTAAAGTAATGAAGAAAATTAGGATTGTGCCTGATTTGCCCAATTAAGTTATTTATGGTACCTCTGGGTCTCAATGCACCCCCTCTATAGGAGCCTACTCTGCGCATACCCTTTGGTTTGGGACGATTGCAATAAATCCTGCGACCATATCTCTGGATAATCCTAGATATAAATTATTGCTGGGCACATAATTTCTCTAAGGATATGATGCCATCATCCTTACATGAAAAAATTTCTAACCTTAGTTGGTACCCACATACCCTTGGTGTTTGAGACATCCAAGGATGACAAGGAACGCGTAAAAGCTCAGACCTGTTTGCTGGAAACCAAAAACTTGATTATCAATACAATTACCACGTTTGAGGTTCACGCATGAAACTACCCCTCACATAATAGATGGGACAGAAGGGATGATTATATATTTGCCAGAACCCAAGGTAATTCCTCCAGGGTCACAGATTATAGTGGACAAACAGATTCATGTGCTTATACTGCCTGGGAGTCTTCTGGAAATCTGAGGGGCTGAAAATCTATCCATGATGGAGGTCTTAATCTGCCTGGGTATCCTCAACCCCACGTATGCTGGCTACATTTCTGTGTTGGCTGCAAGCCTGACTCTGAAGACTTGAACCATTGGGCCAAGTACACCAATAACCTACCTGCTTTTAGAACCATTCAATGTTATCAGCTGTGTCTGTGAATTTAGGAGCTTCTGTGACTTTAATTTTAGAAGAACCTCCCTCTGTAGCTCTAGTCACCACCTTTATAGGGGAAGGTCTTACCTCATAGCAAAAGAGGAAGGTTGATGAGCTCTTGGAGGAATATTCTGACCTTTTCACCACATCCACATATGACTTTGGAAAGATGAAGGGGGTTGTTCACAATATAGAAACGAAGGATACCTCACCCATATGCTTGCTCCCCTACCAAAAAAGCAAAGTGGAAGAGGCACATGTCACCACCAAACTCAAAGACTTTTAACTTCATGGTTGTTGATACCCTCGCAAAGTCCTTGGGTGTCTCCTCTCATGCTTGTTTACAAAAAAAGATGGGAGCCATAGTGTCATCATATATTATTGTAAGCTTAATGCAGTAACCCATAAAAGGTTGCTACCCCTCCCTTGAATTAATAATTCACTACAGCTCCTAGTGGGGGCCTAATACTTTTACGCGATGTATCTTGCCATCAGGTAATGGCAAACTGTTCTGGCTCCAAAATATTGAACCTAGTGTGCCCTTATTGTAAAAGAAGGGTTATTTAAATAGATTTGAATGTCAAAGGGGCTATGCAATGTCTCTGCCACCTTCCAGAAAGCTATTGTTGTGTTCCTAGGTAATTTAAAGATGTATTGCGTCCTAGTTTACCTCAATAAGTTTTCTTCTTCTCCAAAACTTTCAACGTGCACCTAGATCATCTTCACCAAGTTTTGATCGCCTCTGAGGAGCTTCCTTGAAGATCAAACCCTCCAAATGCTAGTTCATTCAATAATAAATGGAGTTTTTAGGGTAGAAGATCATTCAACAAAGAATTAAGATTATGAAAAACAAGGTCATCACCATAGAAAAGTGATTCTGACTCAAAGCCTTTGGGATATACAAGTGTCCCTAGGCATGGTAGTATATCATAGGCAATTCATACCCTAGTTTTCTGACCTGGTTGAGCCCTTGGTCTATTTGCTACACAAGAACGTTCCAGTTAAATAGAATCTGGAATAGGACCATACTTTCAATCTACTCAGGACTGCACTCAACTCTCAGCATGTGTTCTTTCATCCAAACTTTGACCAACCATTTGTGTTGTTTACTGACGCCAGTGACATTGCTGTAGGTGCCATCATATCCCAACTATATGAGCAACAAGTATATTGACACATAGCTTATTTCAGCAAACCTCTATCAAAAAGCTGAACATAATTAAAGCATCAATGAATGTGAATGCTTAGCTATATTACTTATAGTCAAGAAATTCCAGCCATATTAATATGGGAACCAGAACTTTAGTCACAAATCATAATTCCTTAAGGTGGCTCCAGCAGATGAAAGATCCCATCAGTCAATTGGCAAGGCGGGTCTTCCAGCCTCAAAGCTACAACTTTTTTATATTTCAATGGGTGGGCTTAACTCATCAAATGCAGACAGGCTATCTGGGATGCTGACCCTCACAGTATTATTAACTGAGGTAGACCACTTGTATGACTTGATTGGCTAGCCGGAGCAATTGTAACTGGAATCCTCAGAAACAATGAATAAATTATACGAAATGGCTCATAAACACTCAAATACAAAATGGCATGGAAGATAAACAAGTTGATAATAAGTGGCTTCCATACTTAAAATCTCCTCAAAAACCAAAGTCATCCTTAAAGTAAAAGCCCATGTAGGACATGGGACGTTCAAAAACCCCTATACTTTTTTTTTAGTACTAGATGGTCCCAACCCAATCAAAAACCCCTATACTATTAAAGAAAACAATGCTGCTGGGATTGGTTTCTTTAAAGTATCCCGGAGTTTTTATCTTCTTGCTTGACATGCAGAACCCAAGATCCTCCAAACCCTTAATCCAGCATGAAGTTGTGCCCCAGCCATACCATTTAGTGTCATTAGCATGGATGTCATAGGACCTTTATTATGGGCCTTCAATATCATTCCCATATCATCCTAGCCATTGACCATCTCACAAAGTGAGTTGAAGCCATCTCAATACCTGCTGCCACTTCTAAGGATGCCACCTTGCTCTTTTTTTGCTCCACTTTCACCTAATATGTGTTCCCCAGAGTTCTGCTATTGGACAATGGTTAAAGTTCACTTCCTCAAGTTGTTTAATAATTGACCTCACTTACTTAACACTAACCAACATTTCACTGCACTCTCTCCTTTAACAAATGGGCAGTTGAGCGGGCAAAGAACACCTAGGCTTTATTCTCCATAAAATGGTTGCCACAAACTCCATGTAATGTTTTATTACCTGCTATCCGCTTTATTAGCCTATTGGATCAGCTATTACCATGTTATCAAAATGTCCACTTCAGGCCCTCTATAATAGGGAGCCTCGACTGCCTAGTAGCGTTCAGACTTTACTAGATCTTGCCACTCCTGACACTGCTGAATTGACAATAAGGGCACTAGATGATGAGATAATTAGGCTGAAAGTGTTAGCCACCTAAGGGATTATCTTTACCACGAGGGAAACTACACAGTCAATTTCCAAATATCCTTCTCTTCTTTACCTTATATTAAAGACCTTGTGGTATTCTGATTTTACCGCCCTTGTTGGAGCATAAATAAGTTAGACATTTTCTGGTTGGGACCTACCTTGTAATGTATAAGGCTAAACTATATATACTTATCGCTGATGTCATTCAAGGCACAGTGGTCAACTGCATACATTCTTAATTCCTGAGCCCTTAAGTCCCCTCCACCAGGATCTTGTCGGGCAATGTTGGCATTTGTACTCCAGAATAGCTTGAATTATTTTTGAGAATGGACCAATAAACTTTGAATGTTCTCCGGTGGGTTAAGCCTTCCAGAATTAAATGTATTATCAACAAATGAGCACTTTTCTTTAACTGGGCATAAAATTTAAAAAGAGATTAGAGAAATGTCATAAAATGTGATTTCATCATGATGCTTGAAGTTGCCATCTGGACGCCCTTTCACATTGAAGGCAGATAATTCTGAAGCCAATCAAAGAGAAAGTCTGGAGTTCAAGCCTCATATTGGATGGGAAGCAAAGATCCTAAAATAAGGAGACTTGAGTGCCCCATCCGCCACAAAACATCTAGTCACCATATAAATATCAAAAGCCTTAAACAATAAAGAGAATTGCTTATTCCATCAATGAATTTATGACTATTTTCATTCTTTAAATCATTACAATTAGTATCATAAAATAGCCAAGTGCATAATGCCATACCCTTATGAGGCAAAAGTTCTACGCCATCGCCTCTCTTTAGCCATTCTGAAGAACCAAGCTATACTGAAGACCATTTCCAACTTCCATTCCTACTTCTCCAGGTACGCCAAATTTATGACATCTGGTTTTTATACTAAAAGTTGAAAGTCAGAATTTCATGATTTACCAGCAATTGGTGAACATATGTTCAAGTGATTTATTATAACTTTGTGTACAATACACTTTATTTAGCCCTTCTAATTGAATTAACATTTTGATATCTGATCTGATGAGGAGGATTAGTTAGAGGATACATACATGAACAGGTCAAGACGTCAAATTATCTTGAGGTTTTCTTGGTGGAAATGATCATTTTGCAGATCAAAATTTTTTTCCATCTATACTTCAGGGCTTTTCAATACTTGTCTGGATTCCTTTTCCTGAGGTATGACAAGGTTCACTTGTTCTTTGCCTTTCTTGATTCAGCGTTGTTAATAATAGCGACCAGTGCCTTTCATTTGTGGCAGATATTGCAAGATTTATTAGGCCATCTTTTCCATTTGAGTTTTTTCCCCAACTGTCCATGATTTGTAAAATCATTGTTCTTTTCAGTGAGCTTTTCCATATGTTTAAGCTTGGGTTAGATTTAAAGATTAAGCTTGGTTCATTGAAGGTTGTCCCCAACATTCTAAAATAGTTTACCATCTGGGAGGTAGAGGTTTTATTAGCTAACGTCAACGTCATCACTCAATGTAAATTTTTGTAAGGTCATAGTTCCATTTTTCATGGTGACCCAAGCAAATAAAATTACTTATCGCATTTGCACTGACCATAATTTTAGCCTTCTGGTAAATTTGTTGACAAATGCTACCAGGGTTTTGTCATTCAAATTTGAGTTTCCTATGAGTTCTTACTTTTGGCTATCCATCCAATTGGGGCTACTATATACTTTCATAATTGCATTTTTGCGTCAACATATGACCAATTGTCCCATGTAATCAGAGTAGCACCAGATTCTGAAATCTATGTCAAGGCAATTGATCACAGCAACTACTTTCTTGTTATCACTATATACAAACATGGTCATTTTAAATAGTCAAAAAAAAATTATGGCCTTGTCCCAGTGAAATATTAGTAATTTAAAATTATTTTTAAGTTCTTCAGCGGTCACTGGCTCACTGTCATATGGGGTGCATGACCAGTAACCCTTACAGTGATAAGAGTGTTTTAGGGACATTGACAAAATGTTGACAAACATGCCAGGAATTTTTCTAGGGGGTGTGTGCTTCCCATGTTGCTCTTTTCTTCTAAGGAATACAATTCATTATCACATAGTTTTTATATAACTGAGAGAAAGTACATTTGTGATTATTAACTTCTTGTAGATGTTTTAGTGGTTGAATCTGTTTCTCCCATAGTTGGGATTTTCTCACAACTTTGGCTTTGAAGGCAACCTCTAACATTGATAGGTCCCTGATAATACTAATGTGTATCTTATCTAACTTGTAAATTTTCTCCATCATAGCTCATTGTTCTTAGCAACTAAACTTAGTTTATTCCTCCATCTTTGAACCAGTTCTTTTAATTTTTCCATATTGTCCTATGTTGCCAACATTAGGGTTTTCTGTTTGCCAGTTTCTGGTTCAATTTTCATAGCTTATGGATCTTGCTTTAAATAAACATTATGTTACTAGATACTCCAGTTCCTCTAATGGTTCAAAAAGACTCAACTACCCCTATAGTGGGCAGTAAATGTAAACTTTTTTTTGTAAAGTTACTGCACAATTTCTGTAATGAGCTTTAAAGTTAAAGCAGATTGCTAGTTGTATGAAGACAAATAGTCAATTTGTCTTCTTTACAAGTGGCTTTACCTCCACTCAGCTATCCTCTTATGGGAAAGTGATATCTGAATTACTTAAAGATACTTAACTGATAGCCAATGGCAACTGATACCTTCTATCCTTCCAAAAAAGTAAAATATTGATATATAATCGCCTAGAACTGCTTTTATCAAAAATTTAAGAGGTTAATAATGAGGTTCAGTGCTCAACTTATCAGTTGGCACCTCTTTAAAATGGTGTTCCTTGTTTACAAACTTAAATCTTAAGGAGCCATATCCATGATGAATAACTACTGTTATCCATCCCCCTGATTAACATACATTACCGATTTAATTTTGACACTTATGGGCTGACTTGCAAATAGTTTGTTATAACGCCTCTAGCCAACCCATTTCAATTAACTTTTATGAGCTAGTGGTCATAATTAGTAATGGAACAAATTACTTATTCATGGCAGGCCTCATTGCCCATGCCAATCTACATTTATGTCCAGATAGGCGTTACAAAGCTTTGGTAGATTGAAAAATTTACATAATCAATAGACGCCTCAACTCAATTAATCCATATAAGGATATAACTATTGACTACCTAGTCAACAACTAAATTAAACTACAAACATTGTCAACAACTGTGTCTTTAAATTAATTGGCATCAACATTAGAATCAGACTCTGACTAAAAAATACTATTATCAATTTGTGAAAATCACCAACAATAAATAGTGATAAAACAGATAATGACCAATATAAAATTTGTCAAAGCTGGATATGTTGTTTATAAAATTCCAACACCCCCTCATAAGATGTAGGTATTGGCGGGCAGTAGCAGGGCAATGGAAGAGGTGAAACAACAACCGCTGTGTGTAAGAATCAGGTCCATAAGCAAGAAACTTTGCCAGTACTTTGGCAGCCCAGGGACACTGGCGATGGCAGCCATCTGGGAGATTCTTACTAAAAACATGGGTTCATCCACAGAGAAAAATGGGATGATACACAATGAATAGACATGCATTGCGGGCATTAGAGGGGGGACGGCATTTTGGGTGCATGTGGCTTTAATTAAGGAAGGGAAGGAGTGGGAGCATGGCGACACTATAGTGTCATGCATAATTCATACTTAGTATATATTGCAGGTGGTAAAACAAAAAGATCTTTGATCATGTAATGGGCTAAGGCTCAATACATTGGCCCCAAAGCTGGTAGAATTTGACAGAGTTGACAAAATCAAAATCCAAAGTGAGATTAAAATGGTTTTATTAAAATAAAAAAGCCACAAAAGGCAGCCCTAAAACCCTTTAGAATTCCAAAATGGGGTTTCTTTAGTTTAAAAAGCTTTTACACCTAGTTTTAGTGAAATCAAGATGCGCAAGGGGAACTTGAGCTTAGGTTTGTAGAAATCTTCCACCGCGCCATTAGATAGCAAGCTTCTTGATCTGATAAATGGTTGGGGTTATCCAATTTGTCCAGAATTATTCATTAAATAGGAGTTCTACCAAGATCCAAAAGGGTAAGAAATCAATGTTGAGTCACGTTTCAAATGCAAAATCTTGAATATGACTACTTTTAAATTGTAACAGATACCATGTGGGGAGGTTATATGGGCGGCAAGGACTTGGTCAAGGAGGGTCATGTCTAAGGTCAGGCTGAAAAGGAAACTTATATAGGATCCAGAATTAGGATTTTTGGAATGGGAACAACAGTTGGAATCTTGGGGAGGTCATATATGCTAGGTCTACGGATGGGTTTCAACATGACATGGTTGGCAAGAGATTAAAGGACCCTTTGATAAACTCATATTAATAGATTAGGTTGCGTAGTTTTTTAATAAGTGTGGGCATGGTGGTCAAGTTTCTAAGGTTTTCTTTAGCACATTAGATAATGGTATTCAGTATGCACTATAATACTAAGCTTTTTCCCCTGGAGGAGGCATCGCCAGTGAATCAGTTCTCAGGGTACAGCCACCAGTTACTCGTCATTGATTGACAAGGATTGCTTGGAGGATTAAAAGTTTCATGAAAATAACTGATTAGATACTCAACCTCATCATGATCTTGGAGAAGCGCTGCCCCCACAGCAACTTAAGATGCATTATGGCCATGATAAAGGTCCTGGACTTGTCTGCATGCTGTAGAACTATATCCTGAAGGAAAGCCTCTTTGATGGACTCAAACGCCTTTTTTAAAGCTTGTCTACTTGAAGGGGGCATTTTTTCCAAACATGTATATAAGGGTGCCACCTTTTGATTAGAATTAGGGGCGAATTTTCTTGAATAACACCACAGTTCTGAGAAAGCTTTTAAGTTGTTTTAGGGTAGTTGAAATAGGCCATGACTGGATAGCCTCCAGCTCACAGGAAAGAAACCCATAGCCATCCTTCAGAACTAAGTTCCACAAGAAAGTCACATCCTTATGGAAGAATTCTCATTTGTAGGGATTTATAATAATCCCATCCATGTGGCTGGCAGCCATCACTACATCATAATTCTTTGCGTTTTGCACATGGGTAAGTGAATGGATCAATATGATATCAATATAGGCGATGGCATATGATAACTGAAGATTTTCAAGGACATAATCAATGAGATGATGAAAGTCGTGGGGCGTTTTTAACTCAAAAGGCATTGCCTTGAACTGAGAACTCCCTCGCTTGGTATGGATGGCTGTGAGCCACTCCTGCTTTTTTTGACCCTCACTCAATTAAAAGTGTTGACTAGGTCGAGCTTGGAGAACACCCAAGGCTTTGTGATTTCTTGAGCAATGGTTTGTTACTGGGGCAAGGGATAGGGGATCTGGGACTGTTACATAGTTCATGTGCTCATAATCAACACAAACCGCAAGAATCCATCTGCCTTCTGATAAAAAGATGAAGGAAGTGGAAATGTGGTAAGTCTTCTATATTATATCCTCTCTTACATATTATCTGACCATATTTCATGAGCTTCATCCTCCCCATTAGTGTATGGGTATAGGAAACATTTTATCTTGACTAGTTGCAGCGCCAATTGAAATTCCAAAACTATATTCTGAGTTAGGTGGAAGCTTGATATCCAAGCTCATTACAAAAACACTATTAAAGTGTATAAGGAAGGGAAGCCATGTAGTTGTCCATGGAGGGAGGTGAAGAAAGTGAGATTGATCTCAGAGAGGCCTCAGGTGGTTATGTGTTTGTTAAAGAGAACTACCTACTGAGCCTGCTATTATTTAAGTCTTGAAAGTCCCAAAGGTCTCCTAGTGCAGGCAACTTTGCAGGATGAAGGCTTGGGGTACTGACCCCCACTGCAATAGGGCTTTGAAAATATGAGCACAGCTTAATGTGGATCCAACTATGATTTGAGTGTGGCTTGCACTACCCATAAACTGACATCTGACCACCCTGTTTAAATACTGGGCAGACCGTCTGCATCAGCTAGGACAGGTGATATGCCTCCCATCTCCCTTGCGGTAGATAAGACCTGATGACCCCTCAGGTTTAAGGCCCCTGAGAGGGGAGAAGCTGAAGCTCTTCCCTTTGTCACCTGCTTTTTTTCATAGTTATGCTTTCCGCCCATTTTTGTTCAGGAAGCCTTGAAGTTCTTTGGGATCAAGAGTTTTTTTCTTTCATGATCAATTTCTCCACCAGCAAGCTCATGTGACTAAACTGGTAGCTAGCTGAGCTTCAGGCTCACCTGGAACACCGTGGAATATATTGTAGGCAGGTGCACCAATGTGTAGCCAACCAGGATTGCCCCCCCTTGTCCTGGGGTTGCACCCACACAACCCCAGCTTGCGGGAAATCAGTTTGACAGGCTCCATTGCTTGACTCTTACTCCACCCTTCCTGCCCATGTTCCCCCCTCTTAGGGAGTGTAGACACTTGCAAGAATAGGTCGGCACAGTCAAACTACCATCCCGCACTCAATTCAGGCCACTACAGGACCTGACCAATGCACCTCTTTAGGTTCTGGTGTTTGTTACTCACCCATGTCTCTATAAATTTCTCCAATTGCGCCACGAGGAGGCTACAGCTAACCTTATCTAGATCCCTGAGCCTGATATTCTCATAGAAATTGGAGATGGTGTCCAAATTAATGTTCACATGTTGGTGACGCCACTTTCCCACACCATTAATTATAGGGTAAAGTAAATCCTGCAATGAAGAGAAGCGGTTGCAGAAGCAGAAGTCATGAACAAAGAACTGCACTGGACGCCATATGGTGTGGCACTTAAAAAAGCTCAGAGGGTGCGCTCAGTATTATGGGGTGCCTTATCTGTTCCCAGGTCAAAAAAATGCGCAGCTTTAATGTCCATTAGGTTGCTGGATACCCCTATGTCCAGGGAGTCTTCACAATAACCTCATCTGACCCAGTGTGGAAGGTAATGGGAAACAGAAAGTAGACCTTATCTTCAATAGTGGGAGCTAAGAGTGAGAGAGCATTAGGAATTGGAGTAGGGGCCAGAATAAGAAGTGGTCTTCTAGTAGCCAGTGGATTGTGCAGCCTGTCCTTCTAGCAAACTGCTAATTATTTCTGGTCAGACAACATAGTAGGGTTTAGGACTAAGATCAGCTTTTCTTCATCAGGGGAGGAGGAGCCAGGGTTCAAAACGTAATGGGGTTCATGAAACTAAGGAAGCAAACGCCTCATCTCTTTTTTAGAGAGGAGGGAGGAGAGCGCCAAAGATTGTTATAACTATAATGCCATGAGTGTGGCTGATTGTAAAAAGAAAAGCTTTGATTTTAGGTGTTAGTAACCAGAGGAGAGCCCATGATGACAGGAGAACAGCCGCCCTAGTGACCTGAAGCTTGATGTTCTAAGGTTAACGTGAGAAGAAATACTAATCAAGAGCATGCCAAATGCCATAATAAGCCAAATGGCTGTGATGGGGGCAACCACAGGTCTTGCAAGGGTAACATCAGGGTTTGTAAAGTCAGGGATGGTGACAAATTATCCAGGCTATGTAGTATTTGGTTCTGGGATGGAATCAAAATAAATTAGACGGAGGGTTCATTCTTGATGATTTAAGCTGAATTATTAATGTATTAGTAGGTAAAATGGTTTCATAGACATGCATGCTATGCATAATAAATTATCAATAGTGATTGGGGATTCAAGTACTCACAAGTTTAATCAAAGCACAGATTGTTACTGTATTAATTAATCAGATTATACACTCTGTTATTATAGATATCAATTTGCAGATGGTAGCACAATTTAATAGATTAAACTTAGAGATTATTGACATAGTGTGGAAGGTGGATTCCATGAAAATTTAAATAAAGGAGAGTATATTAATTTAAAAGGAATACAGAATAGACATTGAACTGGAAACATACCTCTAGGAGGAGCTGTTGGCTTTATTAGAGGGGAGAAGAGAAACATAGGAGAGCTCAAAGCACTGGCTTGGCATGTGCCCCTGTGGCATGTCCTGATTTATTGATCCAGGAAGAGTATTATGAGTTGAGGCAAATCTTCATGAGCTTTAGATAATATCATAAAAATTTGATTTCTGGTTTTGAAAATCAGCGAATGATTTGGATTGGTAGTGCCAGGTCTGCATGTATTCATGTTAATTAGTAGATTGGTGCAACCAGTTTTAAGTAAATCCATTCCAACTTTGATAGCAAGCAGAATATTCTCAGGGGCATATTGAATGATCTGAGGGGCAATCCACAATCACTGATACTAGTAATAACCCAATATGGCTTTATAAATATCATTTGGGTGCATATGGTGTTTGAGGAGAATTTGGGGAATTTTTTTATATTTTGAATAACCATATTATGATTGAGATGAGCCCTAGGGTCCAATTAAAGGCCTTGTATTGGATCGCCTCCCTGCAAACTCAATTATAATTTCCAACAAGATAGAAGAAGAAAAAATGCAGAGAAGGAGGATCCTTGGGGCAAGGAAAAACGAATTGCTCTTCTATACATGAGCCAAGTCACTTAGATTAGAAAGGGGAGCCACAAGAGATCAGAAGTATTTCTTACACCTGAAGGGATATTACACATGATTCAGGTGGAGGTTCTGAGCATCAGTAATTATAGTACTGTCATTTGCATAACTGAATAAAATATTCAACTAGGAGGCCACTACAAAGCAGAAATTATACTTATCAGCCTACAGACAAGGCACCAAGGATGAAATAAAACCTTTTGCAATATGCCCACAATAGCCTCATATAAACTAAATGAATTCTTTCATGATATATCTTGTGCATCCCCCAACTATATGTTATTTTTTATTCTTTCCTTTTATTTATATGTAATAGCATCATGCAAGCAGTCAAAATAAGAAGCAACTATAAGGCTTGAGGTAAAGTAAAGCAATTGGAAAATGACCCTTAGACAAACCATGGTATCTAACAGATGATCCATCTAGAAAGGGTACAAATTGGACCTCAAATAGAAATTATTGCAAAAAACTAGCAGCATATGGGAACAACATCAAGCACTTACTATAAAAAAACTCTTTTGAACATGCCTCAACAACTGGAACTAAAAATAACCAAGAATTAGAGAAAAAAATAAAGCCAAAAACAAAAAAAGAATGATAAATAATGATAGATATCAAACTTTTCTCTATGGTTGCAATCACTTTTGCAACACTTATTCAATTCAAGTCTGGTAAAAGTTTGATAATCTCACCAAGGAGATTAGTCGACGCCCATGTTGGGGAACAGTTGGGCAAGTAAGGTCAAGGGCACAGGTGTTGTCCCTGTGAATCTAAAGTTTGGTAACGCCCTAGTGAACCTGGAGGAATAGATAAACTTAAAAAAACTGGTGGTAACTATCTCCCCAGAAATTCTAGCTTGGCAAGTGCAATGCAACCAGTACATCAATACGCCGCACTCCCAACCACTCCTTGTCAGTGGAACACAGAGTACAGGTATTCCTGGATATTCAGCAGATGGCGCTTTGGGAAAAGTTTTGTGGGGATGTGCACACTCATTTCCCAAACGCGGTGTACATCACCCCTCATTCCATGCCACGCGGTTGGCTGGATCTAGGTTTTGAGAGCAAGGAAGTGGCAGATGAAGCTGCAACGGTGTGCGTTATGGTAGACCTCTCAGATGGTCAGTGGGTAATTAAAACTAAGTGCACCCAATGGACAAAATCAAAATTAAATTTTCATTGCTTTCAACTTTCTGCCCACTATGGTTAAATGCACCATACTTGAACAACACCTGAATGCTGGGCTCGCCATATATGGCGAAATACAATCCTTTGAAATGCAGCACTTTATGCTGATGCCAAACCTGTGCACCAGCAAAGCAATTGCAGTCCTAACCCCAGCTGAGGGGATAGTGAAGGATCTAACCCAAATCCCATATACCACTTTTGTTAACATTGAGGGGCATGCAACCCACCCTTTCAGGGTCACCATGGACAGTGCACCTCCCATTTGCGCCTTTTGTAGCGCTTTTGGCCACAAGGCTTACACCTGCCCCTCCAAGGAGGGCATCACATTCCAATTATTCCCTCATATTCAATGTGTGGAGGTGAGGTCCACTATGAACTGACCACCAATACAAAGGCAGCCTTCCCGTGGGGAGCGCAGGGCTGCTACTTACTAGTAAAGCCAATGTCCCCTCAAGAGCGGAAGAAGGCCAAACAGGCCTGCAAGGTGGCAGCCAAGGAGGCAGCCAAGACCACTTCTGCTATCCCACCCTCCCAGCTCCAGGAGGACATTGAGACTTTTGTGGCAGAAGCTGCTCATGAATCTATCAACCAATCAGATTGGGATGCTGTTAGAATTTTAACCAGGCAATATTTCTCACATATTAACAAAATTAGTATAATAACTAATTGGGGATGATTGCCAACTAGTCAGCTAATTTTGATTTATTATTTTATGATAATACCCCAATTTGTGCTCCCCAATTTGGTTGGGTTGAGCTGTCTTGATCTGCAGGATCAAGAAAATATTGGGCATCATGCCCAATAGAAAATTGGTGGGTCTCAACACCGGCAACTGAGGCCAAGGATGTTGAGATATTTAATATTATCAATTAAGATGACGAATCACTTAAATTCAACATCAAAAAATATTAAGAGTTGATCCCAATAGTTTTCAGTTTATTTCAACACTGGTGACTTATGCCAAGGATGTCAGACCAATAATATTAATTTTGGAAACTCGGCTTTTATCCCCACATCAACTCCATGTGAAAATGATTGTGGGATTTCTGGCAGAAAGTCACATCTTGGAGGACCGTTGACTTATGTTAAGGATTCTGAACCATTTAAACTAATTAAATAAAGTCAAATCGCATTTCAACTTTGTGAAATTATTGGCAGAATCCCCTGACAGTATTTTAGGTTTAATTTGACACCGGTGACTTATGCTGAGGATTTCAATATATTTAATTAATTCAATTATGACAAATCAGGAGAAAATTGCCAATGAGAGTGCTGATTAATGCTAAGAAATAATCGCCAGTGAGAGTGCTGACAAATGCTAAGCAGGGAGAATCATAAGTGAGAGTGCTGTGTAATGCTATTCAGGGGAAATCGCCAGTGAGAGTGCTGACAATGCTTGCAATGAATGCCAATGATGTGGATAGGCAGAAATGCTTATAAATAGCTTTATCTCTCTCTTAATAAAGACATCTTCCAATCTTCTAATCTTTAAATCAAATCTTTATTTTATTTAATTGATTGTGGATAACTACCTCCGCTAGTTTTAATTGGATGTACTTCAGCTTGGCTGGTAGAGGAGGAATGGAAGGTCCCCTGAGGTTAGGTGCTGGGTGAACACACCTGGAGTGGTCGGCGCAGCCAACTCCCAATCTGAAATTACAGACCAACTGTGAGAACTAGCTCAATCAGTGGAGCCAGCGATGGACAAGTTGGGATTAGCCATGAGGTGGAGGAGCAAGGGGTCAGACTGCCCAGGATGGGGGTAAACTACTGGTGCCCACCAAGAGGGGCTAATCTGCTAAGGTGAAGATGGTGTCCAGCTGGATTAGGGAGTTGCCTGCAGCCCTGTAAGGAAAGGTCACCAATGATGGTGAAAAAGCAAGGGCCATCAGTATTCATACTCTTTGGCCTGGCACACTAATGGAGTCACCTAGTATGGAGAATGTAAAATTCTTGAAAGATGCCCAAGCTGATTGGGACACCCAAGCTGAAATCCCAATGGGCGAGTCAGTTTCATCTGACCAATGTGCCCAAGCATTGATTGGAACTGAATTGGTCTCCAACCTTCCTGCCAACAATTCACATTCAAGCTTTGAAGCACCACAAATGCACGCACCTCAAAAATCTCATCCTGCAGTGGGGAAAAAAGTGAAGGCAAAAGCCAACGCAAACCCAACTGCTAAGGCTACCCATACCACCAACTACGTTGCATCACATACCTGAGGCTCCAACAAGCGTTGTGAATAACAAGAGAAGGCTGAAGGGCTTGGGCGCCCTTCCCCTTGCACCTAAGGTGTGATGGGGGGAGCCTTTACTTTAGGGACATTGAACATTGCCAGACTCAAGGCCTCACCATCCTGGGCTAGGAAACTGAGTTTTTTACAACAAAATTTACCCATGGATATCCTGGCCATTCAGGAGTCCCACTGTCCACGCAGTTCTGAGAAAACATGGAAAACCATGCTCCTCCCTTCCCTCTCCTTCTGGTCTGAGCACTGTGGGGTGCTAGTTCAAAAGAACAATAATTTTAAATTTTTATCATCTGAATCCTTCCTTAGTGGCCATGTCCTCATTGTCAATTTTTCATGGGCCAACTAAGTGCATGCTATCATCAACATTTACACCCCAACCTGTGCACAAGAACATTGGGAATATTTCTCATCAGTCAATTCCATTCTGTTGCCCCCTGACCCCTTTCACCGTTGGTGAAATGAACTGTTGGTTGAATCCATCCACTGACTGCTGGCCTTTCTCATCTTCACCACCACAGGGACACATTGAGCTCCGCGTTTTCAAGGCCACCTTAGGGTTGGTCAATACTTTGCCACGTCATGCTCCACTTCTTGAAAACATGTCACACCCCCACGTCCACAATGGCCAGTTAAGATCCATTTCCTGCATCGACCTTATCCTCACGCCATTGCAATTTTGTACCCATATTTCCCAATTTACCATGATGAAGATTGATTTCTCTGACCACAGGATAGTTTTGATATCCTTCCATCTTTCCAACCCAGCAGCTTGGGCTCCAAGTTGGTGCAGACTTCACCCATCAAAACTATCCTGTGGTCAGAGAAATCAATCTTCATCATGGTAAATTGGGAAATATGGGTACAAAATTGCATTGCTGAGATTTTCCTTGTTTGATGGAATCTGTGACCATGGCTTTAGAGTTTTTGCACCAATTTGCACTGATCCATTTTCACTTGGTCTGCTTTCAAAGCGGACACAATCTTCCAGGCTCACCACCTTTCCTCCTGACAATCACAATCCACCCCAGCAGTCATCTCACATGCTCTGGCAGAGTTGGCCCACCTGGAGTCCAACGTCCCAGCCACAGGCTACAACCCTGCTTGGGGTTGCAAGTGGGCGGAAGTAGCCACCCACCTTAACACTCTTGAGAGACAACACAAGCATCAGGTTTGTGTTCAGTACAGAGATAAACACATCACAGTGGGCGACATGTGCTCTGCTTACTTTTTTTGAAAATTCTTCACACCACGCCAGAGCTTGGCCTGTAAACAGGTGCGGAGGCCAGACAATTCCATAGCAGAAAGCCAGCCAAAGTGGCGATTGAGATACAAAACTATTACTCCAAATTGTACTGATCTGACCCAATTCTGCCAGCCAAAATGGCAAATTTTCTCAATAGTTCACACATCTGCACCATTTCCCATTTCCTGAAGTTGATAAATTTGATTACTCTGGATGAACTCTGGTACACCATCCGTGGTGCATTATATAGGAAATGCCCAGGCCCTGATGACATTCCCTATAAGTTTTATAAGAAGTATTTCAAGTATCTATCCCCACTGTTGCTTGCCTCCCTTAACCAGTGCCTTTTGGAAACGCGCTTTCTACCAGGAGGGCAAGAGGCCTACACCATTATGCTATTTAAAAAAGGGGATAAGCTAGAGTTGGCAACTGGCGCCCCATTTCTCTAGCCAACGCTGATACTAAAATTTTTACTATAATTATGGCTAACCGTCTAGGGACTGTTGCCTCTGTTATCATCTCCCTGGAACAATTCAGTTTCATACCCAGAAGGTCAATTTGGGACAACGTACACACCATGGCCAACGCCTGTCAGTCCACGGCCTCTGGTGCACCAGTATTTTTAGACCAACTGTCAGGGTAAATCCTGACATTAGTGGAATTCCTGAGATTATAGATATTGTCAGTCAGATCAATATGATATGTGATGAAGTTAGATCAAATAATTGCATATCAAATCAATGATTGTAGTGAAAATATTCAATTAATTGTTTAAATCACTTCATTTGCAATAGTAACCAGTCAATTAATAGCGCCAAAACGAAATTATGATGAGACTGAGACGATTCCCACTGTCTTTCAAAATCACATGCAAGTTGCAATCCCATAAGCTCCAGAGAAGAATAGTGCACTGTTTAAAATCAATTAAGCTTAGGTAAATTAGGAAGTTGGATGGTATATAAACCCAAGGCATTCATTTGGTTAATCTTTGCGGTCAATAAAATTATTTTATAATGCAAACACTATTAAGTTTATTTACTAAAGTGTTATCATTACCGATCTACCACCCCAGCCTACAAGAAACTCCCTTCCAACTTTCTCCTTTTAAAGCCATGTCTTTAAGCAACTCCCATACCAGCTTACCCACCATTCCTTATACCTGGACACCTCTAGTGTCCTTGTCATACTGGGCTAAACCCCTTGGTTATGCTAACTCATGGTTAGCTACCCCCTACCAGGTCAGTAGTACACCAGTTCCTGACACCAACAGAAGGCCTATGATAGAGTTAACTGGGATTACCTCAGGGCCTGCCTCCACCAATTCCGCCTACCTTCTCACTTCATCAATTGTGTGATGCTGCTGACGGAATCCACCACAATGGCTGTTCATGGCCCTGGCTTTCTCACGGATGTAGTTTGCCCTCAAAGGGGCCTACGCCAATGGGACCCTCTTAGCTCACACTTATATAACTTCAGCCTTGACCCACTTCTTCTAAACGTGAATGCCCGCCTTACTGTGGTCCATGTGCAAGGCCAAGCCCTGGTCAAAATGTTGGCATTTGCTGATGACTGTGTGGTTGGGGTGTCTAACAATCATGATGCACGCGCGCTTGAATCTCTTATCCATGTTTACTCCAAGGTAAGTAATGCTGCACTCAACGCCTCCAAAACTGAGATCATTCTCATTGGTCAGTATCAGGCCCGCTGGGCCTCAGCGCCCTGTTTCTAATCTGCCCCATCAGCTAGCGCACACGCTTACTTACACTGCCCAACCCACACCGCCCCACTAGTGCTCCTCTTTGTGCCAAGCCCCACCGTTGGCCCAGTATGCCATTTGGGGGTGTGGTTGGAGGCAGGTGGGTATGCCTCAACGGTGATGGAAAACCATATTCTGGACAACGTGATGAAACGCATAGCCTCCCTCAGATCCCGTCCTACTTCCCTTACCGGCAGGGTTGTACTAGCCAACTCTATGCTCCTCTCCAAAGTTTAGTTTGGGGCCCACGCCATCACTTTCTCCCCAAGTTTTTTCAAATCACTGTATGCCCTTCTGCAAGGGTGGCTTTGGTCAGGCCACTCACCGCCAGTGCAACTGGAGGTCATGTTTGGCCCGCGCCATAGTGGAGGTATGGGCCTGCTCAACTTTGAGGCCCATGCTGCCAAAATTCTGGGCACCTGGATCATTGCCATAATCAACCCTACAGTTTCAGCCCAACACTGGTCCTGTGCAGCTCTCTCCAACTTCTCCCATACCCTGGGCCTCACCAACCTGTCTCACCCAAACTCTTTGTTGAAATATCTGCCTTCCCATCCTTCAGCTGCAGGTCCACATGGGACTGCACCCCATTTTAAACGGATCCTCCTCTCCATGTGGAGCGCTGAGTGAAGGATTTATATTTGTGGGCACACAACCCAGAGGGGGCGCCCCTCTCCTCAGTTCACCCTAAAAGGTACAGGGACTACCCATTCTGAACATTTTGATACCCACGAGGCCCCATACCTTGTCCAGGGTGGACTACCCGGACATGATGGACATCCCCTATCCCCTTGATACCCAGAAAACCATTTGGAAATATGCCCACCACCCTCTTCTGCAGCCTCATATCCATTCCTATGTGTGGCGCTGCTTGAGATGGGTGTACCATACTGCTGAACGCTCTAACGCTTTACACTCATCCTGTGTCATGTGTGGCCAGTATGGAACGCTGTTTCAACGCCTGGAAAAGTTACCTCCATCTAAAGTGATATGGTGTGAGGTATAACGTCTGCTTTGCCAGGATCAGGCACAGCCCTTCAGTTTGTCTAGGGATATGTTTGCTTTATCAATGGCCTCCCCTCTTCCACCCTCTCCCCATGCTTTAGTGGTCACAATTACCATGTGGACTATCCATACAATTGTCTTGGATGCCATCTCAGGCTCCACCCCCACCCTCCAAGAAGCTGTCTGCCAGTTCTGGTCGCACTTAGTGGACCACTTTCAATCATGGATGTTTGGATACCTCCCACTACATCGCCTCCAGTTGGTCTCCTCCTGGTTCCCAGTTTGGTTCATCAACTCTAACCCCTTCCTACACATGTGCTCAATAGTGGCACCTGCCCCTATGCATGTGACCCCCCTCCTAGTAGTGGTGCTCCCGCTGGCAACAGGAGACAGCATTAGCTTCTCTTGGGTGCCCCCTATTACATGAGTTTCATTTTCTTTGATGTCTTATTGGAAGTGTCCATCCCCTGGTTGGCCTTCCCCACAATAAATAAATATAATGATAGATATCTATACTAAAAGTTATATATAGAACTACAACTATTTTCTATTAGGTTCATTGCTAAACAAAGCTTAAGATCTGACTCCTCAACACACATTCTTAAAATTCCTTGCTGCTAAGTTTTCTGATGGTTTTTCCATACATGCAATCCCTCTTGCTGAAACTCAAACCCATCTCTGTGTTCCAACTTTAGTAATTCATTAGCAGTTTGCTTACATGCCCTACCAATGACTCCTTATGCGCTGAACTTATTTCAATTTCTAAGTGGAGAACCTTACTTATTTAAGATTTGTCACTGCAGCACGTTGAGAGGAAAGGTCTCAGTGGACTGTTTCTTTGAGGGAGAAGAGCAGATCTCACACAGATAATCAAGATGTTCAAGAGATAGACACCCATGGACCAGAACAACGTATGTGAGGGATAAGCGCCCTCAAGCCAGGATAACGTACATAGGGAACAACATGGTGACAATCAAGGTGATATATCTCCAAAACAGTGATTAAGATGCTTTGTAGTCAAATCCAATGGCCCTCATTCAGTAAAAGAGTGTATAAGACTAAAGGTTGGTGCTAAGTATATGGTGACTGAGCCTCTGTAACCTGGACTTCAGAGATAAGGATGCCCCTAGCATCAGACAGTCTACTAAAAAGTTCTCCATGCTAGGGTACTCTAGGGGAGGAGCATGCTGATGGAATAGTCCACTTGACAAAACCACTCCACAGTTGATCAGTATAGATCCATTGTGGGTAAAGGCATGTACAAAGAGGGAAAGAAATATGTGTTTTCTAAGGCATTCAGGGGAAGACAATACTTGACTGGCTGTTGTTTATAGCCTGGAATGAAGATTCTAACTCAATGCTCATGCTGAGAGCAATTATCTAAAAAGTTTACCCCTAAAATAAAGATGGCAGTCTAAATTATATGGATTATCACCAGAAAGATTGGAGAACCTAACAAAAAAATTACACCAACCTGTTAACAGACATTAAATCTGCATGATTGGCTTCTGAGGCCAGTACTAACTGTGAAAACTGGGAGTTCTTATGGGAAGCAGTCTTTGAAAATAATGGCCTAGGCAATAGTGACCACCCCCATATCAACTGAGTCACATTGTTGCCAAAAGAGGGTCGCTAAACATTAGAAAGCCAGTAACTTTTGGGAGAATATCCTCTTGGGACAAGGCGGTATTGACCTCTACTACAGACATGTTTCCCTTCATTAGGGACATTGAGGTAAGACAGTCCAGGATGTGGTCCCTCTTGGTTGTGTATACATCACGCCACCCTACTAATAGATACAATAGTGGACAAATCACTAAAAAGAATAATATAACCCACATAATGATGTATAGATTTCTGAAAGGAACATGGCATGAGATATGTATTTTTTATTCAAGGGGGAAAATGTTAAAAATTAATTTTTTTAAAAAGTTTTAAGTGATTATTTCTGGACTTCAATTTCACATGACAATAAGCCTTCCAAAGTATTGATTTTTCTACTAAGTTGTTTACTTATGTCTTGCTGTTTATTTTTAGTTATAAGTATTCAACCTGAAAGTTTTACCTGATAAATTGGTGACCTCACAATTTTAGATAATTCCAACTCAGATAGATTTAAAACACCATCATTGTTGCAAAAAAAGTGGTATGATGTGTAAATCAATGCTCCTAGTTTTAGCATTTACTAGAAATAAATTAGACTTATTCTGTATGTTTGATTGCAAGTTGTAAACAGAAGCCTTAATCTACTACCAAAGGGTTGAATGTTTCATTTATACTTGATGCCAATTGGTATTTGACTAGGTAACCCAAGTCCAACTTAAGGGGGTGACTGCTCTTGCATGCCAATGGGACTTCTAAGCAAACTTTAGGACAACCTGCTGTAAGGATGATAAGGATATAAGAAACATTAGAAGCAAAGCTGGGAGAGGTTGACTCTGACAAGTAAAATGAACTGGACTGGGCAGTGTGACTCTGCCAATATCAGAGGCATCTCTCTGCCTGATTAGTAAAGCATAAATTTTCTTTGTTTTTTGAGGTGATAGCAATGCTCATTTGCTATCAAGTTGTGTTTGTGATCTTAGAACCTTTGGGCGCTCATATAATAACCTTTTACATTAACTTTATATTTTATAAATTTTGCCTTTTTAAATTAGCTTAGGTCCATAATTTAAAACTTTTTACTACAAAATAATGCTCATTTCAGACTATATTAGCTACACTAAAGTTGAAGAGTAAGTAGTTTCATAATAAATGTGATATATACTTATAAAAATCAGTAGTATCTAGTAGAAATTTTATTTAGGCAGCCTAAAGTTTAAACACTTATTTAAAACTTAAGCTGGCTATATCTTATTCTTGAGTGACATTAAAATTGTGTGATTGACTTTTCTAGACAACAAGTGTTTCAAAATTTTGTTACTATTTATAATATGGTACCATATAAGACTGCTTTTATGCATATACTGTGAAATTTAAAAAACTTGCAAGACATAGTAACAACACTATTTATTATACCATCTGGCTTATAAATCAAATGTGTTTATAACTGATGTGACTCTTTACTCTTAGACTATGCAAAAAAGTTTATAGTTAAGAAAAACGTAAAAAAAGAGGTCTATTAAATATAAATTCAGCATTAACTGGAAAAGCAACTGAATTTATTTTATATTTGGAGTGTTTGATGTAAAACATAATCTATAAGTTTATGCATATATTTTTAACATAATATATTAACACATATATATAGTATAAGAAAGAACATCTTTTTTAAACATCCAAATTGATTGACACCCTCATAATCCTTTAATAGATAAAAGGAGAAAATAAAAGGCAAGATGATGTCTATCCTTGAGAAGAAATCTGCAATTGATATCTTAAGGTGTGATAACTATCTAAATTACCTTGTTATCATACCAAATAAGTTATCATTTACTAACAACCATGCTTTGTCTCAGGAACTCTATAAGCAACAACAAAAATATGCACCAAAAATATGAAACCTTGTTTGATTAAAAAGTAATAAAGAATATCAAGTAAACAATTTAAGCCATAGCTGATTAAATTGTTTGCCTGCAAGATTTTATATCTAGAAGAACAGAGGTTACTTATAATATATATATATATAATTTGACTAGCCTACAATGGCACCATTAACATAGCTTCAAAATTCTGTTGCTTAAGGTACAAAACAACTACAAAACAACCAATAAATTAGAGACCTCCTATTGTAAATACTATCATGCTGTTAGACAAGTTGTTTAATAGTATTATTATGCCTTTTGACTTAAAGCACTTGGCTATTTGGAGCATAAAAAATATATAGCCTAATTTTATGACAGGATCTTGAGGCTTATAGAGTTTTTTGATAGAATTTGGCCTGAATTACTCATTGTGTGTTAAAGCTAACTATTTTTGACTTATAATACTATATGATCCTGCTCCACACATCATATGTGATCAGACTCTAATTTTAATATATCCATTGTTGACATTAAAAAAACAGAAATAAAATAATTAGCACTTTATACTGGTATTGAACTAATCATTAGATTGATAAAAAAATTTATAGCATATGTTACAAACTAGAAGCAACCTATTTTCATGATAGAAAACCTATTTTCAGATAGAAAACTATTACTAAAAGTAAAATATCAGTGATGCTCAATTAAAAAAGTGCATGATTACTTTATTGCTAATAAAGAAATAAAACTAATACATCAGAGTTTGAAATTCTAACTATAGAACATATATCTGTAAAAAAATTTATGTATATTAATCAAGGGAGGATACCCCAGTGGTAGAGTGTGGACCCTCTACCACTGCCTCCCGAGTTCGATCCCGGTAATGGACTTTGGGTAGGGGACGATTTTGACTATGTTGGTTTTGCGCGCCAATGCCCCGAACCGAGATAGCGAATAGCAAAGGCGGTCCTGGAGTTCCTGGCCTATCATACGCCGCGCGTGGAGGTTTTCCGGGTTTTATCCTTCTTTCCTATCTTCTTCACTTCCCTAATCGGTGCGGTATGTCCCCAGGTCGGCCCAACTCGAATAAAAATTTATGTATATTAATTTTTTTATTACAGCGACAAGCCAGCTAAGATCAAAGAAACATATCCCAATCTTTTGTCAAGTATTTTTAGTAAACCTAAGATATCTTGGGAATATGTAATGTTTTATAATCTTGGAAATTCAAAAGTTCTTAAACTCTCATTAGTTTTCATAATTTTTGTATCTAACTCAATTAACTAGTTTTATATGTATATATGCACATCTTTTATACACTATACCAAATCTAGTAAAGCTAAATTTTAGCTTACATAATTGGGTAAGAGTAAATAAAAGCACATATCACATATATAGAATTATTAATATATAAATTAAAAGGCAGTGGCTTAGATTATGTTTGTAGTCTAACATATTGTTAGAATCTAATTTATATAAATTACTAAGTGAATAAGTATCTAATACATAAGATATAATGAAAAAAATACAAAAAGTTTATTAAAAACTATCTTTTAGCAAATTATGGTTTAACCTTATGATTATAAATCTACTAAGAGCTTATCATAGTGCTAAAATTTTTGTAAATATGGCTATTTAAATTTTAACTAAACAGATTTTATAATTAGATACATGTTTTTTAAAAAAATGCTTCGTTTTTTAATATTACTTTTACAAATATGCATTGATACTTTTAAAACAATTACTAAAAAACTAATTAAGTTGGAATTATTACTATGCAGAAAAAATGATGTTTAATATCTACATTTATATAGTAATGGACTAGGGGACTATCTTTTCAACAGTTTTTAATTGTTATATATGGTTGTTTAAATTTATGATATAAATTTGTACAAGAAATCTAGTCTTAATCTAAAATTGTAGTGGCCCTTATGTCAGGCTTTAACTACCTTTGCCTACTTCACTTATTAAATGTTCACTAAAATTCTATGCCTAAAAATTCTATACTTTGATGGGCTTCAAGATAAATCTCTGTATGGATATACCTTATACTGCTTAACATATATTATGTCTGCTTCATTTATCTTTGGGTATAAATTTATTAATTTATTCTAAAATGCAATTTAAAAGATACATCTACTTTATCATGATGCTAACATAAATTATTTATACTTTGGATTACATCACCAAGCTTAAGTCCTTCCTTAAGTCGATCATGTTACTTTATAAAATTATGATTTAATATATAAAATGGAAAGGACCATCTAGTACTAAAAAATATATAAAATGGAAAAGTATGTCTGCTTGTGTTTATGATCCTATCAATCTGATTGGGGTCTACTTATTTGGCTGAGTGGTTAAGATTATTGAATAAATAAAATAATTCATCAAACTTCTTATCCAAAACTAAAGGGTGGTTAGCCGAGCAGGTAAAACTGCTTCCACCCCTAGTGCGGGTTTTGAGTTCGAAACCTGTACTGGCTAGAAAACTTTCTCGGTGTGGTATATTTGTCCCAAGGTCGACCCACCTCGAATAATTCTTATTCAAAACTAACCAAAAACAATAAATGATTGATGCTTAATCTTGAGGTTAAGTTAAGTTGCAGGTTTGATTCCTGACTCAACATTTTATCATATAACTTAATTAGTTTATTTTAATCTATTTATAAGTTTATTTCATTTTATTTATTTATTCACTTCATTTAAATTATACTTAGCCTATTCACATCTTTCTTTTATTAAATTTATATTTGTTTCATAAGCTTTCATAAGAAAAATTTATTATAAATTAAATTATATCTAATATATAAATAATTAACTAAACTAAGTACTCTTATTAAAAAGTTGAATTAAACTAAGTATCTTTATTGCTATGAGCTACAAACTAAACTAGATCATAGGTCTAAATCAAATTTTCTTATTTTATAATAATTTAGAAAACAAAAGGCTATTCTGGGCCTTTTTGCCTTGCTTTTCTGAGTTTTTGCCAGCATACACCATTAAACAGTGTGATATTTCTTAAATTTGAAACACCTTAACCCTAGGGAGGATACCCCAGTGGTAGAGTATATACCCTCTACCACTGCCTCCTGAGTTTGATCCTGGTAATGGACTTTGGGTAGGGGACAATTTTGACTGTGTTGGTTTTGTGCGCCAATGCCCCAAACTGAGATAGCAGGTAGCAAAGGCGGTCCATGGAGTTCCTGGCCTATCATATGCTGCGCATGGAGGTTTTTCAGGTTTTATCCTCCTTTCCCATTTTCTTCACTTCCCTAATCAGTGCAGTATTGTCCCCATGTCAGCCCACCTCAAATAAAATTGAAACACCTTAACCCTCCAGCCATGGGCAAGTATTCACTTTTTTATATAAAATTGTGGGTAATTTTTTAATTATTAGTTATAATAGTTATAAGAATTGGATTAATGCATATAAAAAAACTTAAATTTTAAATGAAAACATGAAATTTAATCTAAACTTATTATACATTATGTGGAAAATTGTAACAATCAAGTTTGTCTTAATTGTTACATTCTGACTCAGATTCAGTTTTTTTTTACAAATCTGAGTCAGATCATTTAAAAATATTTTTGGCTTGGTCATTTTGGGTGCTGGGTTTTGCCTCACCCAAGTTGTAGGTTTGGCTTGTGCAAGCCTAATCAATGACTCAGTTGAGGCCCCCTAGGAGCAGCCATTATAAGGCACACCTTCCCATTATAAAGTTCACTTTGGAATAGTTTACCCTAGCTTTACCTTCCTGGGGAGAATTGTCATTTGCTCCCCAGATGAGCTCTGGTTGACAGGCCTTTTTATTATCCAGAATAAAAATAAAGGTCACTTTGGGGTTAGTATACCTCACATACCTGTTGGTCTTTTCAGTATCTATTTTGAGGAGCTTTGCATGGTTAGGTCATACCAAACACTATTCAACCCTTACATAACCAACCTGGAGTGGGCAATGTTTGGCGCTGTCAGTGCCCCAAACCTCTCCCTACTCATTTAGGCTACTTTGGTTGCTTGTTAGTGCACCAAAAAATTATTTATTCTTTGGTGGTCAGAAACTGAGATTCTCCAGTCCATGACATTATTCCAAAGTCAAATGTGCACTGCATGCCTCTGATCCCCAGTTCAGCTGACCTTAGTGGTCACTTGGTCCTGGTTATCAAGGAATCAGCACAGTAGGAGCTGGTGACTGATGGCCAACCCTGGATCTGAAGTGAACCATCAGTTGAAAATACTGGTGGGGCCTCCCTCTCACCAGAGATTCAGTTGGCATCAAGGGGCCTGTCCCAGCAGGGCTCCCTCACCCATGGATGGTTCACCCATAAAAAAATGCCCATCCAGCCACACTGTACCATGCACCCCTCTCATACTTCTGTTGAAGAAAGTGCCTTCCTGGTTAGGATGGGAAGGTTATCACTAACAGGAGCCTGAGAGAGGGTGCGCAACACAGCCAAGTGTTGGGCGTGCATCCTTGGGCTGGGGCCATCCATCCATGCTGGACTGCATGCCCCTCTCATGCTTCTTTTGGCAAAAATACCTTTCCAGTTGAAATAGGAAGACCATCACCAATGGGAGCCTGAGAGGGGGTGCAACACAGCTATGTGCTGGGTGTGCATCCTCCTGCCAGATGGGCTAATTCTGGCAGCCCAGTCTCAATTCACCCTTTCCATTTGCATTTTCTCATAAGGGATCAGGAGTTTATCTGGGCTAATTTTCCTGGGGCTCAAGGTAAATTGCCCTAGAAAGCCCTTGTCATAGCAGTCTTCTGCTGTAGAGCTCCTCTTCATGGAGGAGCCCTTCTCTAGCATAGGGTAATGGAATTTTTGAGTTTGTCTCAATTGTTACATTCCAACTCAGATTCAGATTTTCTAAATCTGAGTCAAATCATTTAAAAATGTTTTTGGCTTGATTATTTTGAATGCTGGGTTGTGCCTCACCCAAGTTGTAGATTAGGCTTATGTAAGCCTAATCAATGACTCAGGTGAGGCCCCAAGGGGCAGCCTTTATAAGGCATGCCTGCCCATTCTGAAGTTCACTTTAGAATAGTTTACCCTAACTTTTCCTTCCTGGGGAGCATTGTCAGTTGCTCCCCAGATAAGCTCTGGTTGACAGGCCTTTTTATTGTCCAGAATAAAAATAAAGGTCACTTTGGGGTTAGTATACCTCACATACCTGTTGATCTTTTTTTGGTATCCATTTTGAGGAGCTTTTGCATGGTTGGTTTGGATCAACCACTATTCAACCCTTACATAACCAACCTGGAGTAGGCAATGTTTGGCGCTGTCAGTGCCCCAAACCTCTCCCTACTCAGTTAGGCTACTTTGTTTGCTTGTCAATGCACCAAAGAATTGTTTATTAATAGGTAGTTGGAAACTGGGGATTTTTGGTCTGTGACAGAAATGCTATTATTGCATCTAACAAAATAAAGCTTTCTAATAATTTTATTAGTATGATATGTTTTGAAGCAAGGTTCCATGCACAAACTAACATTGCAATCTTTGCATCAGGTTCTTGTTTCTCTTCTTATTTTTTACCATCTGCATTTTGTTTAGAACATTATATGATGCATCTTCTCCATGGTTCCTTTTTTATTGGATTTGGTGGAATGTGGGATATGAAGTGCCTTTCTATCAATTTTGTTTGATTTTTATCTCCTTGTGTATTTTGTGGTGTTTTTTGTAAACATTTTTCAAAAATCTCTTTAATTATCTTCATTCTAAATTCCAAAAATGTTTTTATTTTTATTTTTTTGGTATAAAATAAATGCATTGTACAGAGAATGATCAATGAGATGCTGAAACGCTTTTTTATAATTTTTTGCTGCTTTCAAGTGTTCTTATAATAAGAGAATTCTTGATCAAGCCCTGTCAACACCTCCCATTATGTGATTAAATTTCACATATTAATTGAGGTTTTAATTTTATCACCTCTCTTTTATTTGATTATAAAAGATGATGGGCTGTAAACTGTGCTCAATGCACAAATTGTTTTTTATCTTGTCATTTTAGCACCATGACTTTATCTCTTTAAAATGCTCTACTTTCTCCTTTCTTAGGTTTTATAGCTTCAAATGTAGATAGTAATTTCTTTCTATTTGCTCTAAGAGTTCCATACATATTTTTTCTGCATTGCAACAAATAATCAGCAAGTTGGGAGAGAGTATAAAAATTGTCAGTTGTTATACAATAACCTTTGTCTAGCAAAAAATCAGTAAATGTAACACAAATATAGTAGGCATAGGATACTCATCATATTAATCTATGAACGGTGTACTTTTTCTAATATAAAATGGAAAATTCCATATATAGCCTGATTATGACTCACATAAAACAAATAATTTTATAGCAAAGTGGAATCTTTTCAGAGAATGTATTGTTTTCAACACAGTCTTTCTGAAATATTAATAAACTTTCATCCACAGTAACATTTTTTCTGAAACTAATGATGAGCTAAATTTGTTGTGCAAATATTCAATTACTTTTTAATATTTTTATAATTTTGGACACAGATGTGTATCTTGATTGAATGTAGAACTAATAGAAAAGTGCAAGATTTTCATTATCATTTAAATCTGTCATGAGGCATAACCTTTGAAAAAAATTGGAAAATGGATTGATTTGCATTTTGACCATTGCCAATCTTGCTCAGGTAAATGAATTACACTTTGCATAATAAAATGCCAACAAATGTTCTCATTTTTTTTTCATTCATATTTTTTCTTTTCTAAGATTTAGAATAAGAATTTTAAGATAGATTAGCTACTTTTCTGACTAGCATATTTATTGGTTTCAACTACCAAAGTATCAATCAAAAATATTGTCAATAAAAATTTTTAAAATACTTTAGTGGCATAGCATTTTTATTGATATTTATAAATTGCACCTGGGTTTTCAGTAAAAGGGAAAACAGATGGAGCAGGAGGAATATTTTTTATATCAATTTCTCTCCATATCTGACACCTTGCAAAAGTATCATTATCATCTACATCCAAACCTTCATTGCTATCAGCAAAATTTTCAGCAGAACTATTGTATCCACTTCCTAGATTTTCAAAAATGTCACTTGATTCACAATCACTGTAATCACTAATAAAGATTTGCAATGAAGGGTAACCATCAGTCTCATTTCTACCAGATAATGCATATTTTGACATATTGCAAATTTAGGGTAACAAATCACTCACCAATGGTGATCTAAACAAAATAATTGCTGTTATTCAACTAAATAAAAATTATATGTAATGAACACAGTTAAGAAGTGAATATAATTACCAAAAAGAGAAATATTATAAATAAAATAATTTTAATGTTATAAAATAAAACAAATTAAATATGGTTATTCAAGATAAAATTATATATTATACTTAATTACTGTAACAGATCAGGAGGCACCTGATCCATACATTGCTTTGGATTGGAAAGCGTTTGATCTGAAAGTTGCTCTAATCCAAAGAGCCTTGAACTTGGGGAAGTTAGAGCTAGGAAAATTTGACATTCCAAACCCAAAATGCATCTGTGGAACAATGTTGGGCTTACACACAGCATGGATGATGACCCAGTGGGATGTGAAGTCTTTGCAAGTGATGTGCTGGGTGGTGTTTGAGAGAGCTTAGCATAGGAGGAGCTTATTCAATACTTGTGAAGTGCTATTTAGGAGAGGATGTCATGGCCCTGAAGCGCCAGTTGCATCCTCTATAAAATAACAGTAAAAATTAAATAAAAAATGATTGCTTGCAAATAAAAAGATATTTATTTTATTAAAAAAGTATAAAGTATTGGATCAGAATTATGAGCTCAACTAGTGAGCTTGGCATGGCGTTGGTGTCATTCTTGGCCATTTTCTGGTCCCAGACCTTGCTGTTGATGTGCAGCGTTGTGGGAACAGTGGTGTAGAATATGTGGCAATAATGAGGCATGGTGGTCAAGTTCAGGGATGGGCTTCAGCAGGCCTGTCTCTAGTATGGTCAGTAACATGGATCTTACTTTCCAATTCATTTGTAGCATATTGGCACAAACCCACCTGTTATAATTACAATGCTATTAATTAAAATAAAGTAGATTCAACATAGAAATATCATCTTCTGATGCTTTAAATATCATAAAAATATAAGTTAAATGATAATAGCATGCCCTGGCAGAATCTTTATAATAAGTGAAATGTGCTATGAGTTTTCTCCATAGATGGAGGTTTAAAAAAAATTACTAACCATTCACCTAAAAATAATTAGACCTATTGAATTAAGCTAGAAACACAATGCTTAGGACTACCATTTAAACTATACTAACTTAGCCAAATTGTGTACTACTTACTAAAAAAGTTACCTTGATATCTAGCCAAATGACCACCAACCACTTGTAAAAACCTTTTAGACTATTAAATTAAACAAATATTAAGCTGCTCAGCTTTAACAATATACCAATTACCATTAAAGAATATAAACCTTTGCATTTCTTACATATTAAACATTTTTAACTTTCTATAAAAATAAAAAATTATAAAAAATATTAAAGTCATCCAACCTTAGTAGCTATAAAAATTTCATCAATAGGTTAAGTCAGGAAGTGTGTTAAATGAAGGATGTAAAATTCCAGGATGAACTAGATTATAAGTTATAAAAAGCAAGTTAAAATAAGTGTTTTTTATTTGATTCTTTGTTTATGATATATGTGTTCTTATACCATTTATCCAATTGTAATGAGATTTTGGTGAGTTGATGCTTGCACACTCACAAAGTTTTTGAATTTAATACAATATTTTTCATAGTAGTGAATAGAAAGTTTTATATATAAGAAGTGAGAATTTTATATTTTTTAATGGTAATCAGTATATTGTTATGAATGAGCAGTTAGATATCTGGTTGATTTATAAATTTAAAATGGTTTTGCCAATCAGTTGGCAGTTTTAGGTTTAATAAGCTTGATGATTTTAGTAAGTGATTAGTGATTGGTTGATTAAATAACTTAATTGGTTTTGGTTAGTTGTTGGTTTTTGGTTGTATCATTAAGTTTAGTTTTGGTTTAACAAGCAGTTAGTGATGGGTTGATTTGGTATGATTGATGGTTTTAGCTAAGTGGGTTATTGTTTTATCTATGATATAAAATTCAATAAACCTAACTTGAATTATTTGTTTATTTACCTAAGCAATGCCAGGTAATACACAATCTATCTATAATATATATATAATAGAATTTTATGTGTGTATGTATATATGACCCTATTAATCTGATTAGCCAGTGGCTATGCTTAGGCAATGCATTAAATTGGTAGAATAATTCTGATTGGTTAAATAGTGTTTATGCTTAGACAGTGTATTAAATAATAGGTACTTGTAATATTAAAGAAAATTATTTCACATTTTATTAAGAATCAAATTCATTTAATTATATATAAGTGTAAAAATCTATACCTACATATAAATATATATATTATATACACATATAGATAACTTAAAACTGACATTGCAAGCAATAGTTTAAAGCTAAAAATAAAATGATGATCTAACATAGTTATCAAAGTTATTTAAAATTAATGTGTATCTGTTTACTTTAGTTTTTCTTAGACTATAAGATGTTAAGTTCTTCATTTCCGAGTAGTTTTCAATCAAGTTTAATTTAAGCACTTACACCTTAGGGTAGGGTAACTTGACTATTAACTGTTCATTCATCTTTAAAGATAACTACTTTATGTTTTATTATAAAAAATTTAAAATACCTTTTTGAGTAATTTCACCTAAATTATAATGTGTCTGTGCCATAATAGGTTAAAATTGGTTCAGCAGCTTAAAATAGAATATTTTACATATATATACAAAATATTTTTAAATATGGAGATGTTTTGGTTAACAGTTTAGTGATACTTAATTAATCCAATAGGCTTAATTTAAATTTGCTAAATGGTTGGTGCACTTTGGTCAATTTAATAAATCCAATGGTTTTGGGTAATTTGTTGGTTATTTTTATTAATTTGATGTTTAAATTGATGTAATTGAAAGTTGGTAATTTTTGATTGATTTGATAAAGCTTAATTTTATTTGGCTGAGGAGTTAGTGAAATTTGGTTGTTTTTAAATTCAATTGGTTTTGGCTGAGTGGTTGGTGGTTTTTTGATTGGTTTGATAGGTTCTTTGGCTTTGCCAAGTGGTTTGATGGTATTATTAATTCAGTAGAGTTAATTGGTTTTGGCTAAGTGGTTGGTGGTTCTTGATTAATTTGGTAGGTTCAACTGAATTGAGTAAGTAGTTAGTGATTATTCAGTTTATTAGTTTAATGGTAATGAGTATGCATTTTGTTATCTAAAATATAAAACCTAAATAAATCAGTTCAAATTGTCTAGAAATAATTAAACTCGAGCAATGCTGGGTAACTCCACTAGTTAATCTATAATTATAAATTCACCATAATATATGGAATTATCTTAGAGAATATGGTACATGTAATAAGTAAATAATGTATCTATTAGTACCTTTCTTCAGGCATATATATCTGATTTACTTGTATATCAACTCATAATATGATTATAACATTTCTATACTTTTCTATTTAAAAAATCTTATACTATCTTTTACTTATAGAGCAGTAGGTAGTTTAATCAACTTACATAACCAGTGATCTACTTGATATTAGGAATATAGTAGCTAGAAATATAGAATCAATAGATTTATTTTAGTAAAAGCTTTAGTAACGCATATTTTTAATAGTAAAGAGATTTATATTCAAAAAGTATTTCCTTTAATTCTATTATAAATTTACAAGATTGAAAATCTTGCAATGAGACTCAAATTTTAGAAAAAGTATAAGTTGTTTATGGTTTATTTTTTATTAAGAAAAGCATTACACCAAAATAAAGTATATATACATTTGCAATCCTTTAGCATTAAAGAGGAATTATAAAAGAAAGTCAAATATAAATCTGACATTGAAAAAAGCTAAATAAACTTTATTTTATATTTTAAAGAATATTTTTTGAAAACCCCCTCAATGATTTTATACAAATATGTGTCCAAAATATTGGGGATAGTTTAAACCTAAAAACACATAAAATAACCCTTATTTCTTGAATGATTGATTTGTATTTAGATTTATATAAGACCCACTTTTTAGAAACATATATGCAGAAAAGAATCAAAAGGGTTAAATGAAGAAATAAAATAATTTATTTCTAATGAAAATATGTCGAACTCCAGCACAAATAAAGCAAACAATGATTAGATTGCTATTCGTTATAAAATACATTTCAGTATTATCCTATAGATAAAAGTCACCAATTCTTGAAATGAAAGTGATGACACAGCTAAGGATATTCTGTCAGGTAAGCAAGAAAAACGATTATCTGATCATCCAGTTCAATTGAAATTTCTTTTTATTGTGGGAATATAGATTTTGATAATTCGAAATTAGTAAAGTATCTTTAAGATGAACCGCTAAGTAAGCTCGATAGTAAAATAATTAAGCAAAAATTATTTAATTGAATATTAGTGTCAAAACTTCAGATTTAGTTAAACTTATTTAATTAACTAGTGGTGTTACTAGCGTTACTCGGGTTTATTTATTACTAGCCAAGTAGCCCAGCTTTGCTTGGGTTTATAATTTACCAGGTGATTCTAATTAATTGTTTTATTTTTATATTGGTAGATGGCCATTAATAAATTCAGAAACCATTAAACTATTGAATATTCCAATATTCAACCACTTAGCCAAAATTATTTAAGCCTGCTGAATTAACTAAACCATCAATCACTTACCTGAAATCATTGAGCATATCAAATCAACCAAAAAATATCAACCACTACTCAACAAAAACCAATTGTTGGACTTACAAATAGCCAAAAACTACCAACTGCTTATCAAAACCTATAAAACTATCAAATTAAATGAAACCCAAAAGCTCAGCCTGATTGATATATAATTACTATTAGAAATATATATTTTTTTAAATTTTAAATAGAACTGATATTAAAATTATTATGATTAAATAAAAAATAGCCTAGAACTATTTCACAAATCTATAGAATATTTGTGCCAAGTTTGGTAGTTTTTGGTTTATTTGTTCATGAGATAATGCATCCTATATAAGCAAACTAGCTGTACCTGGCCACGCGTAGCTGTGGCTCAGTTTGGTTAAATGGAAAAGAAAGAAAAGTGAAAGCATATATTTCTAATAGCGGAGTTGCCCGGTGTTGCTCGGGTTTATTAATAAGCTCACACTGACATAGCCTATAGGCTGTGCCAGCACTGCTCTCGAGCCACTCGGACTAATAGCTTCGCTGTTGCCTTCATGGCTGGTGAGCTGGGTATTCTAAATCTACTTATCTATAATAATTACTTGAAACTCTACCACTGATTTTTACTTAGTTTCGGGTGAAAAATTTGGTATATTACTCGATCATATTCACTAGTATCGTCCACTCTCCCAAATAGATTGAACCTATCAGACTCAAAGGTTTCAGATGTCAATCAGTCAATATGTCAGTAGTCAGTGAATATTTTATTAAGTAGACTAGCCGATCTACCCGTGCTTCGCTACGGTGTCTATAATAAAGAGTTTCAATTTATTACTTTAGATTTTATATTATAGATAAACAAAGCCACTCAGCCAAATCTAATTGCTCAATCGAATCAACCAAAATCCACCAACCACTCAGGTAAACCTAACTGAACTTATCAAAACAACCAATAACTAATCACCCTTAAACTAACCTGTGTCCGATTAACTTGATTAAAAGCCATTAACCACTCGGCCAAACAAAAAAACCTATCGAATCAATCAAATAACACCAAACTGCTACTCGAAACATCTATATATTTAAAATCATTGAGTATGTGACAAATCTTCCAAACTACTAAATCAACTACTTAACTTTATTTTATAATTTACTACGTTGGCTAATCATTTTTTAGTTTTACTTACACTTGCAACATTAGCTTTAACTATATAAATAGTTTAAATGATAAAAGTAATTAAATAAAAGCGATTGCGCTAGGATTCGAACAACCAACCTTTATAAAATTTGTTTAGAGCCAAAAGTTGAGCTGATTATGCTAGCGGAGGTATTTGTAAAATCAATTGGGTTTTTTATTCAGTTTTGATTTGGATTACTTGCTAATTAGCCAAATAACCACTAACCACTTAACAAAAACAATTGAAATATCGAATCAACCAAATACTTAACTGCTCAGCCATAACAATATAGCAAATACCAGTATAAACATATAATATTTTCACTTGTTACATATAAAACTTTTTATTTTACTATGAAAATATTAATTTTCAAAATTTATAAACCTTCTTGGGCATGCACACAACAATTCACCAAAGTTTCATCACAATTGGATAAATGATATAGAAACACATATGCGACATACATACATACATCTTTTTATATATAGAATAAAGTTTATTACTACAAATTGAATGTGCAGATAACTATAATGTTTATAAGGTAATTTTTATAGTACTTGTCAAAGAATAGTAATTTATTTAAAGTATATAGAAATACTTATATTTTATCTAGAAATCTTACCTATACTTTGCTATAATATTATTATCATTGAAGTTTTAATTAAATAAGTTAATAAAAAGTTGCAAGATATGTTAGCACTGATGTGAAGGTCCTGGTATCATGATGGCTCAGGACCTGGGTTGATCATACTTAAGGTTTGGGCAACACCTCAGATCTCTGTTTTATCAGGCAGCACAGTTGGCATGGGCAAGCTTAAGTGGTAGAGCATTTGGCCTGAAATGTCAGTATATGCATTGTGAGAATAAATCCCAGAAAGACAAATACAAGTAGATAGATGCAGAGAATTTTAGATAGTTTAATGAAAATTGAAAGCAGGCTTATATACCTAATAGATAGGAAATATGCAAAGAAAAAAGGTTTAGAAGGGTATCAAAGAGAAATCAGCTAAAAATAAATAAATGGTTAAGGGGATGAGACAAGGGAGGGGACATTCACTAATGGATTAATGATCTCAGTGGTAGCATGACACTAAGTTTTCAATTCCATCACATGTTGAGGTATTGTTAGCATATCACATTTTAACAATATCAGTCATAGTGATGGTCAGTTGTCGCTGGGCTCAACTAGGAAATTAGCTTTTATATTATGGGTAGTGACAAGAAGAATAAACTTAAATAAAAAGAACCTTAAGGAAGATTAATAATCTAATACATAATTTTGGTAGAAAAAATGGTCAGGCTTTTATATTTAATCATTTAAAAAAGTAATAGTAGCTTTTTTATTTTTAATCAAAAAAGTCATACTTTTTCATAATTTTTCCAATATATTATTGCATTATCATGGGAGATACATAAATGTGCCAAATTTCATAGCTTTAGCTAGCCTGGAAGGTAAATTTGAAAATTTCAAATTAACCAAATTCAAACTGCTCAGCCATAATAATATACCAGATATCATGAAAATATATAGCAAATTCACATCTTACATATAAAACTTTTTATTTTATTATAAAATTAAAAATCTGGCTTTGAGGTTCACACAGAATCCCTCCCATACACCTATATCCAAAATCTAAGACTCTACATGCTATAGTTTTGGCTGGGCATCATGCACACATACACACTTTTATTACTATAGATAAAAGTGATTATGCCAGGATTCGAACAACTGTCCTTTTACAAAAATTTAAGTTTAGAGCCAAAAGCTGAGCCAATTATGCTAGAGGAGGTATTTTTAAAATCAATTGGACTTTTGATTCAAAGTTTTGATCTAGATTAGCTTACTAATTACCCAAATGGCCACTAATTATTTAAAAACCATTTAAATATCAAATCAACTGAATTCTAACTGCTCAGCTGTAATGATATACTGACTACCATCAAAAATTTATAGGATTTTCACTTGATACACATAAAACTTTTTATTTTGAACATAAAAATTAATTTTTTTAATGAATTATTGTATTGTCATCCAAAATCAATGTCTGTGCAAAGTTTCAGATTTATTTTATCACAATGAGTGTCTGAAATAGAGCTTGTAATATTTTATTACAGACAGACAGACATATATATATATATATAGACAGATGTGGCAGTGAGTTAAAGAAAAGTGTTTAAAAAGGATAAAAGTTTTTGGTTTATCAAAAGGTTTCAGATAAAAATGAATTTCAAGGATGTAAGGATGAAATGAGGGATATTCTATCCTTGATGGTTCCAAATTTTCATTTTTATTATGATGCCTCCTATTTAATTTTTTGTTGATAATTCATGTGGTGATTTCTATTGATTATGGACTGGTAGGGAATTCCATTGAGGGTTCTCAAGTTGTAGTTTCATAGGGCAAGGCTTTGGATACTCAGAAAGGCTCCTTAAAATGAGGTTGATTTTTTGTGATTTGGAATTGAGTAATTCATTTCAAAAAATTAGGATGAGACCATCCACAGCAAAATTCTGAAGACTTTTAAGCTGATCAATGTATTGAATTTTTATTTGGTTGGCCTGTTCCTAAGAGGCTTATAAGCATTAATTCTGATTAAGTTAGCTGAGATCTTATTCTCCAATTTTCAAATAATTAGATTGGATTGATACTTATTTTTAAATAAATGTTCATATGAAGTTTTCTAATTGGTGATAGTGTAATAAATTAAGCCCATGGGGATTGTGTAGGGTTAATCAATCTATTGGATACCCTTTATAAAATTTTAAATTTTTTATAAGCTTATGGTACCCAATTTAGCCTTTGAGCTTTTGGTTTGACATTTCTGACATCAATTTGGTATTTGAGGTTGGATGAGGGGACATTATCATTGATTTATTTAATCTTATTCTTTATATCTTCAATTAATTGGATTGATGTGACTAAAAAGCTAAATCATTAGTTCTGATATAAACTTAGGGTATATTTTTGAATTGTGTAAAAATAAGTTGGGTGTGAAAGTTATAATTATGGCCTTTTTATTTAATTTTTGGTTGCATCAACCATAAATAGTCCAGGTATTTCATTCTTATAAAGTTTATTGAGGAATGTGGTGACTAGGATAAAGACAATGAGAAAAATATAGCTATAGTAATAATAATTTTTAGCAAAAGAACTTCTTTAAAAAAGGCTCTAAAAAGTATAAAATAATCAAAAAAATTATGCCAACTCAATAAAACCCTTTTTGAAGTTGGCACCATCTTCCAACCTGATCAATATAACTTTGCTCACACATACAAATTAAAGCTTATATTGGATTAGATCCAAATGTAAACTATAAGCAACTTAGAATAACAGTGTTGAGTATATATTATAAATGATTATTATAAGGCAGTTTATATTATGGTGCCAACTTCAAAAGGGTTTTTTTGAGTATTCATAATTTCTCAATTATTTCACACTTCTAGAGCCTTTTTAAAGATGGGTTCTCCCCTAAAAATTTTTTAAAGGTAGTTCTTGATTTTATTTGAGGTGGGTCAATCAGGGGATGATACCACACCAATGAAGGATGAAGGGGTTAAAATAAATTGAAAAGGAGGATAAACCCAGAAAACCTCCATGTGTGGCATATGATAGGCTAGGAACTCCATGGACTGCCTTGCTATTTGCTATCTTGGTTTGGGGCATTGGTGCACAATGCCAACATAGTCATAATCACCCCCTACCCAAAGTTCATCTACTAGGATTGATCTTGAGGAGGCAGTGGTAGAGGGGTTCATATTCTACCACTGCGGTATCCTCTCCTTTATAAAGGCAGTTCTTATTTCACAATTTTTTAATCTAGTTATTTTGTCTTCCAAAAAATAGTGCATTTTTAAGTGGTTAATTTCCCAATTTAATTTTATAAAAGTACTATCTCTATATAACATTTCTTAACATTTGCTACTTTTATAAAAAATAAAATATTAATGTATAAATATTATAAATAGTATTTTAATAACAAATATACAAATAATTTGTTCAATTAAATTTAGTTAATTTTTGGTTAATCTATTCTTCTTTTACTAATTGCCATCTACACTAATTTGTTCCATCAAATTTAGTTTATTTTATTGGTCAAATTATGTAAAAATGATAGATACCTATGTTGATTTAAGCTCATTATGCTATTATCTCATTTTATCCTAGATTTTGAATATACCCCCAGCTATAGGACATATATTATATCAAAAGTTGATTCAAAGCTAATGCTTCACTAAGGCCAGAATTAAGTTTATCCTGCAATGAAGTAGTCCCACAATTGAAATCCATCACTTCTGATCCATTTTTATATATATTAAACTACTGCTCAAAGACTGGACCAATCTTTAAAATCTTTACTGTTTGTTGGATTTTAGGCTTTTTAATACTTGCTGGTACATTTAGCACCTAAATTTCAAAAATTAATTGTAGGAGAAGTTACACTTTCTACTGCTGATTTTATAAAAATTTATAGGGGTTTTCTGGCCACTTGATAATAAAAAGGGGAAACTTAATAAAAATGATAAGTTGGTTTTTATATGTGTTGGGGATTCAACTGCAATGACTGAAAACAATCAAAATCAAGGTTTGTTGTCTCATTTCAATGATATTGTAAAAACCTGTTGGAGATATTTGACTATCAGATAGACTGACAATCAACCCTTCAGAGTTATCAGCTCCTCTGAAGGATGAGGCTAAGCTATCTGAAGGGGCAAAATATCCCATCAAAAGATCAATCTCATCTAATAAGAACCTTATCAGATCTGACCATCACAAGTATAGTAATAATAATCAGCAATATTGAAAATCTATTAGGAAAGATCTTACCTCAGTTGAAGCACAAAAATCCTCACAAAGAACTGCCAAATCTACCCCTATAAATATCCCTCATTTCTAACTAATAAAGTACCATTATATTTGTCTCATGTAGCTCATTTTGGTCTTCTCAAAACAGAATTCTGTTTTTAATTGAAATAAATTATTGCAACAGAACTAATAACTTCATTGCGCTTGTTTCTATCTTTGCTAGAGCCATAAAACTAATACTTTTATAGCCTTTATAGCGCCTGCATATTGTAATTTCTATCAAAATTCAAATAATATGAGTTTATTTTAATTAAGTGATGCAGGAGCAAGAAAAGAATATCCTCTTAATAAGTTATATCTAGTATATAAAATGTTGAGGATCAAAGTTCAGTTTGCTTAGTAAAATTCAAATTAGGAAATATGGGCATTTGACCTATTGGAGCTCTTGAATCTCAGCTTGCTTTGACTTAACAGCTGATGGAGGGTCCAAAAAGTATGGAATGTCTATGAGGCAAAGATTTTATGAAATTGAGACATCAACTTAGTGAAAAATAGTTGCACCTTGAGGACCCCCCTCAAAGCTATAAATGGGGGTGTTTGTGGCATAGGTGCTTGAATTAAATTGAAAGTGGGCTGGGGGAGGAACCACCAATGGACCCACCTGATTTTGCTGCATAGCTAGGGCAAGTCAACTACCCAAACTTGAGCTATTTTCCCAAGTAGTACTAGTAAAAGTGTTACCCCAATTTGAGGGGTTCCACTGGGAATTGACTAGGGTCTTTTAGCCAATATTTACATTATCTACCTATAAACCACTCTTATTAATGCATTGGGCTTGTAATTGCCTGACATGAGCAATTCTTACAATCCTTACACACACTCTTTTGCATTTTAGTACCACTTTTTAGAAAAAGTGACCAGGTGTAGTTTAGCAAAAGCATTTTTTAGTTCATGCCTACTACCCTAATTAGATCAGTACATGTGGCTTTTAAGAGCTACAATTACAAAAGGGAATCCTGCCTGGTAGAGCTTACCTCAGAGCTGACAGCCCATAGTAACTTTTTTATAAGAAAAAACACAGCTCCTGCCAAATGGGCAACCCAACCAGTGGGGGTGCATCCACCAATACTAGTAAAAGTGTCCGTGAAGAGGACTAAGTAAACCAAAAAAACTTGACCAATAAAAACGTTGGTAATGAGACCCAAGTATGACAAAGAAACTTGGTTAAAGATACTGTAATCAATGTGATAAAGATAGAAATTTAGTAGAATAGGGGACCCAAACCTCTCTGAAGGCATCTCAACCTCAATGAAAACCAACAGCCACCACTTCAGCAGAGTCTGGAAGCTTCACCAACGGGGCAACTCACAGCAAGCAAAGGTAATCTTGAAAAATGCCCCCAAAAAGTCCTTTCTCAGCCCAGTACCCCTAATACTGAGCATCTGCCCTCCTCAGGAAATCAGAAGCCCTAACTACTATAAGTCCAATCCTCTACATTTTGCTTCCTATGAAGGGAGATTATTGCCTCAAGTTAAACAAAAAATTGGGGTAGATCCAATATCAATATTACTGAAGAAATTATTTTGGCAAACCTAAGTCCATTCCTTTGGCTAACACCTTATCAGGTCCAAAACTAATGATGTTATGACCATTTTAGGAATCCCCAATAGCAATAAAGCTGGAGGAAATTTTCCAGCAATTGTTCCCAACAAAAAATCATTGTTGAATTTTGGCCTTATTTGATGGCTGGTTCTTCTCTGGTGGTATGATAAAGTTTTGAGTGTCTATTGTATGAGGACAATAGACTAGATAGTGACTAAAATTTAAGATATAGCTTCTTGGTAGTACTTAAAATTGTATTCCCAGTTGTTACTTGGATGATGGCACGCTGCCCTGATCTTACTGATCCCAAGTAATTTATTGACTAATACAAAGTAAATATTAAATGCAAAAAGTTTATAAGTTAAATTATAAACCAGTCATAGCTGAATGTTCTTTATTAGCATCAACTTGAGGGTTATTTATAGAGTTTGATGTTCACCACATCTTACCCATGATGTCTCATTTTCAATGGCACTTGGCCACATAAAATGTTTGTAAAAATTTCTACAAACTCTTTGACTCAGGGCATCATGCTCAGCCTCAGGGTCAGTGTAAACGCCGTCATCATTCTCAAGATGGCATTTTAGATGCATCCACAAAAAGTTGAACTGATTTTCTTTCACATGTAATTGGCAGCACATACCAAGGCGATTTGTATCACTAATTAGTAATTAATTTGACCAAAAAATCAACTGACTTTAAAACTAATTTTTGACATAGACCAACAAAGCCCATGTGCTCAAGTCATTAAATCAAAACTTAATTTTAAGTCTGACCTAACCAAAAAAGCCCTCATGCCCATGACATCATAGTCAAATATAATTAAGTGAAATTGCTAGGCCACAAATTCAAGTTCAGATATACTTAGGATATTTTTGGCTTATAGTAACTGACAATTTAGATCCAGTCAACCATTAAACACTTCCCCCTCCTTGACTGGATAAAATTGGAGAGTAGTTTTTTTCTCTTGATCACAACATCCAATTTTTCTTGACCTTCAGAATAGAATATTACATTATAGCCTTTTGTCCCTGGATTAACCTTTCTTTTTAAACTCCACAATTATGTGCTGCATGCTACAGTTAGCTCAGGCGTTTTGCATTTGTTTCTTGGGTTCTATGCCTGCTGCAGCTCCAGCAATCCTCAGAAAGCTTTAACTGGCCCCCTTGGCTTTGATTTCAAGTTTCTCCCCCTCCCAAAAAAGGGATATTAGCTTTAGTGGCAATAAGGCTTTATATTTGATTAAATTTATTTTTAATTGTTTTTTATATAAGTTTTACCATTTTTTATTTTTTTTTGTTTTATATTTTTTTCTTTTTTTTCTTTTTTAATAAGAATCAATAGAGCTTACTAAGTTGGGTTGGGACCATCTAGTACTAAAAAAAATAGAGCTTACTAAGTGGATATAGAAAGAATCCAATGAGTTAAGAGTATGCTTTAGGGTATTTCCAATACTAGGATATTCATTGATGAATGTGTCAATTGGCATAGTTATATTCACCCCCTTCAAGCTTGGGGTATCTGATGCATTGCTTGGCCCCTCAGCTTGAGTATTCTCAAATATCTTTTGCACATATGGTTTAGCAACTACTTCAGAGGCTTCAGGTATGACACTCTTACTCTGAGAGCGAGTTACCACATGTACGTTCATATATTCTTCATTCAGTGCTAAAATAGTTTCGTATTGCTAATAATCAAGG